>RJWT010010949.1:0-23719 GCA_004365215.1 Cuniculus paca | reverse complement strand
TGATAGTTAATAGAGGTGGGGAACATTTTACCCAGAAGTGCTTCATAGTCTTTGAGCCTGACCTAGAAAAAAAGCTAGCAACGAGGAAAAGAATTTGGAGTCAGCAGGAATTCAAAGTTCAAGATGAAAAATCAGCGAAACATAGTGTAAATTCTGATAATCCAATCAAAAGTTCCGGCACAGTGAAAATACTACTGGATTGATGTTAGAAGAAGTAGGTACAATCACATATCCAATGTATCCTGCATGCTGGTTTACCTCTGCTAGCATCCTAGTCCTTATCTGCAAAATGAGATTACTGTATTGGTCTTTCAGTGATAGAGGTTTTTGTAGTAACAAATAATATGGTACATGTCAAAGCATCCATCAAAATGCAATAATACAGTTAAAGAACAAAAACTATGTTGTATAATATACTTTCTTTTGAAGTCATACTATTGTGATTTCCTTTGCTATACCTGAGAATTCAATGAGTGCTCAATGATATTTTGATTTAAAAATAAATGTATTAAAAAATATAAACTTTAGAAACTTTGTACTGCAATGCATAATAATATTGAGAATTTAAATGTTCAACATAATCTAAATGATGTTCTAGAAATAAGCATAACACCTCATTAAGCAAGACAGTCAGCATTTGATCTTAACAAAGAAATAAGTGTTATAGCTCCTTATCCTCTTCCCACTACCTGCTGTTCTCAAGTGCCAGAAACCTATTCATCCTCCAGTTTTCATCAGGGACCATGAAGCTACTTTTAGGAACAGATTACCTTTTATATGGTCATTAAGAAAACAGGGAATTTGACATGAGACACTAAATGCCCATGGACATTTTCCTAGAGCGAATCTGAAACTACAGACTACTCTACCTACTACAAAAACAATGAACCCCACCTCACCCTGATCCCAAATACATTTTCCCAAAGTTAAGGCAATGGTTCCTTTAACATTCTTCATTTTAGACATTTTAAGCTCCTATTCTGAAGAACTATGTCCTCCAAATTTTGAAATGCCTTCTACAAGAGGAGAGGAAAAAATGTACCACTTTCTCTACTTCTTTTCTGGATGAAATTATTTATTATTCGTTTCATGATTTTTGACTAGATTTACTTTCTCAGGATGATGCAAGGGAAACCTTGATGATTTCCAGAGGTGGCTGCAGTGCCAGGAATATATGTAGACAACCACAATCTGCGGACAAAAGCAGGAACGGGGCCACTGCTCACAAAGCTTTCGCCAAGAAGAACTGAGGAATGAAACACTGCTAGAGACCCAGGACGAAATGTCTCCATCTACATCAACTCGAGGGCTACTAACAGAAAAGACAAAAAGGGATGGCAAGTACAAAGGCTCCTCCCACACTGTATTTACTCTTGGATCAAAAATAAAACATCAAGATCAAAGACCGAAGAATATTTATGATTGTTCCAAATTTATACCATTTTTACAAGATTGGGCATAATTCTTTTGCAATGGCAGATTAATCACAGCAATTAAGAGACAAAACCTGAAAAACTGTAATTTCAGCTGCCTAACCTAATTACTCTTTGAACATTACTATTAGTAGGATATAACCCATCTCGTTTTAAATTATTCATTCACCTCACCTCATCACTTTTCTCTTTTTTTTTTGGAAACTGTTTCTCATTTTAATATTCTCACCTGCAGCAAAAATTCTAATTTGGAGCCCAAATCTTCCTTTGCCTGAAGCCAGGTCATTACTCTTGGTTATATATGGCTGTCCTTTTCACAGGAAGGATTTCCTCCAGAGCAAACACCAGATCGTTGCGTGGTGACAGAAGACAGAAGACAGTTACGAGCTTGTTCCACATATTTCTCCATTATGAAATAAATAATAATACTTGTATTGTGTTTATCTCACTGCATTCCTATTTGAAGCATTCAAATGTTCTCTGTTGCCTCAAGAATAAAGTTCAATTTGCCCTGCTTGGGATTCAAGGCACAATAATTTTTCTGTTTCTCTATATCAGCGTGAATTCGTTATTAAGTATAGAGAAAAACCTCCACAAATAAGCATTTTCTTTACTTTTTTGCAAATAATTTTTTGTGGACTTTAAAGTAATGTTTTCCTTCTTCTAAATACAAAATTTCTTTAGTATAAAAATTATAACTACATACCATAAATGACAAAATTGTTTTTAAATTTTCTAAGACAGGAGCAGTTAAATCAGAGAAGTCTACAAACTGCCAAAAAATATTAAGAAATAGCTGGTTAATAGTTCTAGTAGAGGAAATAGAAATTGTATTTTCAACAATATGTTATTATTTCCCTTACGATATTAGTTAATCTTAAAAACAATTTTAGCTACCATTTTATATGTATATAATTCTTTAACAGATACTGTATTTGTAAATAATTTACTTAAAACTTTTTATTCTTGTATGTGTCTGGTTATCTCCTAGGGATCTCATTTGGGCAAATGGAAGTTTTAGTAGAAACAGCGGGTACATGTGGTTATCCAGCAGACTCAGGGTGTCTTTGCGAATGCTCCACCTCTCTCAGGGTAGGCATGCACCACACAAAGTCAACAGGCTAAAATGCATCTTGGGAGATAGGAAAGTTGGAAGGCTGATGTTTGAGTCATTCTTTGAGGTCTTATTAAAATTATATCTTTTCTTTTCTTTTGTTATTTTAACAACATATGGATGTAGTCCTTATCCTCCAGTCACTTTATCAAAAATGAATCTGAGAGTTGCCTCATTAGACTTACATCTCATTTAAGCAACTCTTCCTTAGTCCTTTACTACAATCAATTATTATTATGTTTTTTTTGTGTGTGTGTGGCAACCAGGGATTGAACTCATGACTTCTCGCTTGCCAGGCAGGCACTTAGGCCACTGAGCTAGATCCCTGGCCTTTGTCTTTTTGAGACAAGGTCTTACTATGCCGTTTAGGCTGGCTCTGAGCTTACTTTGTAGCCCAGGCTGGTCTCGAACTCACAACGATCCTCCTATTTCAGCCTCCCAAGTGCTGGGATTACAGGTGTGAGCCACCATGCCCGGCTCAATTATGTTTTACTCATGAACAAATATGAAGTTATTTTTGCATTCCAATTCAATTTCTTCCTTATATTCAACCCACGACTTCAGCAATATATATTGAATAATCTATTATTGTCAGAACATCACTTTTTATCAATAATTTTATCCACATATGGTTTGATTGAATACTGCTACTATATTTTAGTATCTATTTATGCAATCTCATACAATGTCTCTTTTTAAAAAATACATCGTACCTAGTTTTACACATTTTATTTACCAATAATTGCTGGAATAGTTAAGCTGGAATTTTTACTGCAACTGTACTGTATTTATATGCATACTTGATTTTAAAAATAAACCTTAATTATATTCACTTGGCCTTCCAGGAAGAAATATTCCTTCGTAGTAAATTCTTTTTTTTGTTTTTCAGTGATATCTCATAATTTTCTGTTTGCCTTTTAGGAAGAAATATTCTTAGTAAATTTCTTAGTAAATATTCTTAGTAAATCCTTTGGTATGTCTTTCAGTGAAATTGTTTTCCTCGTATAAATCCCACACATTTCTTGGGAAGGTTATTCATAGTTTTTTAAAATTTTTTTTCTGTTACTAAGATTTGTTTTGTTTCATTTCTAAGAGGTTATTGTTGATATATACAAAAGTAATTGTTTTTTTAAAAATCATAGCCAGAATACTAATATATTTTTAACTGTGTTAATTTTCAGGCACTTGGCCAAAATTTTCCAGATCTTCAGTTACATATATATAAGTATTACAAGTATTATCCACATAGTGCAAGTTCTAAATGCACTGAGTTGGGCACAACCACAGTGGGTTGAGATTCAATCTCTAATTTTCCTTCACATATGTTACTTTTGCAACATTTATTTCCACATGTTAAATAGATTGGTATGATTGGTACATGTCATTTAAATTTATACTAATTGCTGAGTGAAATTAATGCAACTGCTTATAAAAGAAAGTGGAGCCTACACACAGTCTTAATTTTCAGTCTGCTCCAAGCTATTCTCACTCTTCTAGAGGAAGACATAAGTGGACAAAAAGTAGGAGAATTTTTAGAGACTGGCATGTATTCCTTCATCATATTCTGAAATCACCTTTCAACATCTAAGCATTTAAAATAGCTTTATAAAATACAAGCTTGTAACAATTTATTACAATTCTATTAATAATATTATGTCATATCACTGTATATGCATCTTGTTGGATAAACACACTAGTAGATGTTATGATACAAGAATGAGCAGATGCTCTTTGCTACTCAGGTACTTACCCGTACATTTCATCTCCCCAGACCTTCAGGATTCACATGGGAATGTTGATTGGCTGATCGGGAGTTATATTCATGGATGGGTCATAAAAATCGGACTTCAGCTCAGTTTGTCTCCTATATGGTTCTGTGTCCCTTACATTCTCTCTGTCTGACTTTCACTTTCTATAAATGTAAATTATGTTAATGCCACCACTGAATTTATGAGGAAAACAAGTTTTTCAAATAAAAATTTACACATTTAGAAAGCCTAAGTCCTCATTCCAATTATGCAAATTTTCACAAGTCATCTCCTACACTTTTATAGTAAAATTATACCAAATATTAATATATTTTCTAAGTAGATAGTAGAATGAGCTCTCTTGGGGCAGAGTAGAGGCCTTTAGATGTTTTGCACAGTGTTGGACACATAATAGGTACTTAATATATGATTTTTAAAAGGAACAACAAAGCCTGACACTCAAGCCACAAGAAGATAAGGAAGTCACCGATAAAAGTCCAGGATCAATAAAAAAAGTGATATTATATCTCCTCTCTTAATCATATTTACTCTGAAATGTAAGATATGAAAGAAGAGCACAATTTTATGCAGTTCTATTAGGCAGAGAATGTGCCCACAACTCAATTGCTCCTATAGATCAGCTGGAATTTTTTAGTGAATGGTACAAGAATCACATAAATATATCAAAGAGGCCAATGAAATGTTGAGATCCTGAAAATATGTCCTTATATAAAGAATTTTTCAAAGCTTTTATAGGTGAGCATAACTGGTTTTGAACTTTTGCAAAGGGACAATTTTTCTCAGTTAAATTTAAACACTAAGAACTTAAAGAAATCTTAGACTCTTGAGTTGCCTTATAATCCTTATTACAGGAATACAAATTTTCACTAAACAATCAAGAAAACACTGAAGAATTAAATGAATAAGCTCATTCATAAGGTTCGTTTTATAGATGATGTTACAGAGTATTTACAATGATGCCACAGATTTTTAGCATGCTTACCTTCACTATCACAGCTAGAAAAAAACATGTGATTTAGATTTAAAACTAAGAACCAGTCTTTTGATTACTAATTAAAAGGTTCTGAAACATTTTTTGTCATAGTATTTCTAATTCTTCCCTCTCAAGGTATGATTTTCACCTCTGCTTCTACTGTGACTATAAGTTTTTCAGGTTCCTTTGGCATTTATTTTAGTTGTTTGAAAATAGTATATTCACTGACAAGATTTTATTTTAATTCAAAATTCTCCTAAATATTATGTTTGGTCTTCATTCAAATGTCCCTCTTTAAACTCATCCACTAGTTTAAATACCACCAGGTCTACCACAGGTCACTATGACTTTCTGAAATTTCATTATCTGTCTATTCAAAGGCAATATTTTTACATTATCCTTTTTAAAAAGTCCTGGTAATAGGTTTGAATCTTAAGTTAAATTCACTTTTTTCTCTGTCTACACTATTGTGAGAGTATATCCCTTAAAAGCAAATGGCAGATGTTGCTTTACAAAGTCATTTTGCATAAATATGTTACTTTCATCCAACAGTCAATAAATTCACTTCCTTATGGCAATGTTTCACCTCATAGTGATAGAGCTCACCAACTTTCTGCCAGTATGAATATTTTTCATAAGTACATGAATGAACTGCCAAAAGATTAAATTTAAGTCTCAGATGATTGCTACATCACTCCCAAAGGTTTATGATATATGAATAAAGCAAAAGAACTTTCAATATCGATAGAAAGCAGTTTTAACAAAGTCAAAATGCTTTATTGGAAAATAAATTTGTACGTCGTTGAGGCATTAATCTCAAAACACAAAGTAAGCATTTTAAGAATGTTTCCTATCTCTGTCATGTTCTCAATAAGGTAAAGTGTCCATAATTTTGTGTTATTCTTTTGTTTCAGATAAAAACAAATTCAACCTCAAAATACCTGCCATAGGTAATTTTCTATAATGGAGGATCAGGAAACTGGGAATAAGATTGTTAACTCTTATGATTTGTGCTCAGATGCCCCCCACCTCAAAGCCTCAGGAGGCCGTAGGTGGAGCTTTTTCAGAAGTGGCTAGATCTAGAGTGTGTGACACTGGAATTGACTCAGGGTACAATACTAGGATCGAGGATATTAGGATTAAGGGTATGAGTGCTACCCATCCTAAGTAACCAGGTTAAAATATAAGAAACAGAAAGAGCAGTGGTCATCTCTTGTTACTTTATTTCCTTCTGCCTGCTATGAACTGTTTCTTCTCTGAAAAGCCACCCTGCCTTGGAGCCAGCCAATTATAGATTGAAAGCTCTAAAAACTGTGAACTAAATAAAACTTTTCTCCTTTAACTTTGGGTGTTGGGTATTTTGTTTCAACAATGAGGAAAGTAAGACATCAACAAACAGAAATTTGTGGGTAGAATACAAAATCATAACATCAAAGAGCTAACAGATGGGAATTACCAGTCATAACTGAAGGGCAAGTTTGAACCCAAACAAAATCACAAAATTTCTTTTCATTCAAATCCATTGCTGCTCTTGAGAACTTTGAACTTTGGTTGGAGAGGACATATGGAAAAGGGGAAAACAAATCCAGCTCAGGATATTCTCAAGGCAGGGTCCAATACAAGACTGTACCATCAAGCAGAGGCCACAGTGGCTCCACCCTCAAGGTTATTCTGCAGCTCGAGTCTTCAAACTAGCCCCAAAACTGGTGATGTCTGAGAAATCCTAAACACTCCACATATGAATTTGCCCAGACTACAAATAGTATAGGCACAAAAGACGCATAAAAAACCTTTCTTAAAGCAAGGGTTTTCAAGCTGAGTCATGCATCATAATCACCACTGAGAGCTCACTAAAACACAGATTGCTGGTTTTCAAATCCAGACTTTCTGGTTCAATAGGTCTGCAATGATCTCAAAGAATTTAAATTGCTAACAAATTCTCAGGTGATACTGGCATTGCTGATCTAGAAACTACACGTTGAGAACTGAAGCTCTAAATGAATGTATCTTTATACTAAGTTGCTCCCCCAAGATAAAATTTATGCAAGATAAAATTTGTAAAGAAGATACAGCAAAAAATAAATACTCAAGAAACAAATGTCATGATCAATAACATCAGAAGCACAGTTGCAAATATTTCAGATACCAGAATTATCAGCCACAGATCATATAACCACTATAATCTCTAGAGCTAAAAAAAAAGTCAAGCTTTAAAATATCTTCACAAAACACAAAATCGTGATCAGAGACATCACAGATTTGGAAAGAAATAGCAAATCTATATTCTGGATGTGAAAAAAAGGAAGTAAATAAACAAATGGAATTATCAACAGATACATGAACAAAAAAATTAATGGGCTGGTATTTACATCAAATGTAATAATATAGACTAGACATTCAAGCAAATTTTGACCTACTGGTTGTTTAATGTAAATAGAGTTTTATTGGAACATAACTATGTGTATTAGTTTACATGTCATAGATGTCTTCAAGAACTTTAACTAGAGTTGGGTGAGTGAGGCCAATAGGAGGCACAATTTAAGACGAAACCCTCAGACTCATGCAAGTGCCCACAACTGCCTATTCTGCACCTACATAACTGGGGAGTGTCTCTGCATCTGCTACCCAACTCTCATCTTGTTGTTCCTGGATGGAGGAAAAAGAGGAATTTCAATGTGATAAATTTATTAAGCTGTCCCTTTTATTTGTGTACTTTTCTGTATGTCCATGTTAGATTCCAATTCTTTAACTGAAAATAAATGTTCTTCTAAATTAGGTCAAACAAGAAATGATAATAAAAATCGGAACTATTTTGACTCAGTAACAATGAAAATGTTTCTTACAAAGCATGTGAGATGAAATTATGACAATAATATAAATATTAATAAAATAGATGAAACAAATATAAATGATGCAAGTAAGTATTTATGTTAAAGAGAAGCATAATGCAGTTATTCCACACTTGGAAATAAAGTCCTTATAAAACTGTTCCTAGTTCACTATTCAATGCAATTGTCCCTTTGTTTCCATAGGGAATTGGCTCCAGGACTTTCCACAGATACCAAAATCTGCAAATGATCAAGTCTTTTATATAAAATAGCATACAATTCCAGTAGCTCTAGGATTTGTAATCTTATTATTCCAAGGATGTCCTCAAACTTTTCACACTCAAGACCCTGGTAAGAAATATAGACACACTACCTTGTAGTCAAGTAACAGTCTTCTCCATCTTCTAATTTCCTTTAAGTTGCAGCATCTCTCTGCATCTATACAAATGGGTTTTAGGACATCTCAGATATCAAAATCTGCAGATGCCCAAGTTTTTTATATAACATGACATAATATTTCTGCATAAACTGCACACATCCTCCAATATCTTTTAAAACATGTCTAGATTACTTTATAATACCTGATACAATGTAATATTATGAATGTAGAAGTTAAATTGTATTGTTTAGGAAAAAATACCAACAAAAAGAATCTACATGTATTAATCACAGACAAAATTTTTTTTCAAAAATTTCAATCCATAAGGGCCAGGGATCTAACTCAGTGGCCTAAGTGCCTGCCTGGAAAGTATGAGGTCATGAGTCCAATCCCTGGTGCTGCAAAATAAATAAATAAATAAATAAATAAATAAATAAATAAATAAAAAATTTTAATCCATGACTGATTGAATCTGCAGATGTGAAATCCATAGATTCAGAGGGCCTATGGCATAAATACAGCTTAGTGGATTTCTGTTTTTCTTAGTTTATTTCTTAGTTTGGGTGAAGGTCAAGCATATTTGCATGTTTATTGACCAATAGTATGCTATTTTCTGAGGTTTCATGACACCTTTTTCTGTGAACAAAAGATTTGTAGTGATCTGTTGGAAGCATCATTATAATGAATTAGAAAACCAAATTTTATGATAGAAATACAAAATGTTCATATGAAAAACTAATAGCATAGTTACTGTGGTCTGAATACTTACATTTCCTCAAAGTCCTCTGCTGACACCTAAACCACTGACATCATCGTATCAGAACATGGGGTTCTGGGACATAATTAGATCATAGTAGCTGAGCTCATGTGAATGACATAGTGCTTCTGTAACAGAGGCCTGAGAAATACTGTTGCTGCCTAATTTGATTAGGACAATAGTGAAATGAAGGTTCATTTGTGAGGTATGCAGCCTCAAAATATATCAGTATTTTACACATCCAGTTTTACTCATTCTCCTCTATTTCTTTTTCTAGAAATTTTAAAACTAAAGCCACTATCATGTCATTTATAACTACATTAATAATTTATTGTAATAAATAAAAACAAACTTAAAATCACTGCTATGAGATAATTTTATGGCAAATATGTCAATAATCCATTAATATCAAAAGATGGTTCACTGTACTTAATTATGCAACAATTATTTTTAAAGTTGTGTTCATTGACTTGGCATCTGTTTTAGTCTGTTTTCTGTTGCTGTAACAGAATGCCACAGACTGGCTAAAATATAAGTGATATAAATTCACTTGGGTCATGATTGTAGAGGTTAGGATATCCAAGTGTAGGGTGCCAGTTCTGGCATGGGCCGCTATACTGCATTATATACAGCAAAAGGTCAAGTAAGTACATGAAACAGAGAGAAAAAGCATTTATTCTTTTAATAAGGAACACACTTCCATCATAACTAACCCATGAACCTTCAAAACCTGCCCCTGAAGTATCTCACTTCTGAATATGTTTAGTGACAATTAAATTTCAACGTGTGAATTGACATTCAGCCCACAGAAAAATATAAACAAGAACTCTATATTGCATTTAGTCATTAAATTTTTTCAGTCTTCTCATTCTTTAGCAATCTTTTTTTTAAATAACATGGATCTACTGAAGAAATCCAGTCATTTGCCTTACAAAATGCCACACATTCTGGAGTTTGATGATTGTTTCCTTGCAGTGCTGACAGCATTTTCCTTTGACTCCTTTCTTCTTTCTTTTTGGAAGTATATAGACTAACCTTCCAATCATGATACAATAGAGTCCCACATGCCGAAACAAATGCTTTTATGTGGGGCATCAGCGAGTACACCTGAGAACTCAGTTGTCACTCAGAAAGAATAAAAGATCACATTCAGAAACATTCTTCAGTTGACAATAGTAAGGTCCAAAGGATCTATCTGATGCAATAATTGTACTACTATATATCTAAATCTAATTACAGAAAAGCTTAAAAATTAATGGACTTTTAACTCATTATTTTTAAGGTAATGAACTCTTTTCCAATTAACTATCATTTCTAAATCTTAAATCAATTTTCTCTATGCACATTCAGAAAAGTTTCATTTGCAGCACAAATTTATTTATAGAGTGGAGCTTCTCATTGTGAACCAGTTAATATGTCTTCACTGCACGCATATGATATCCACTTTGAATAGATTGAGAAACAGGATTAACACAAGCTTTTAAATAGTAAAATTAATAAGTATGTTTTAATTAATAGTATTAAGATCTTGTGCCAATGTGATTTATAATATTATTTCAAAAATTTCACCAACTTATTTATATTAAGTCTAATTAATATTGAATATCATCAGTTATAGTCAGGTCTTAGATCCAGTTTATTACTTCATTTACTCTTTATTACTGCCAAATCATAAATTCTTAACTAACAAATTTAAGCCATCTTGAAGGAGCTTAAGTGTTTTGTTTTTCTGCCTTACAACTCTGGATATTTAAATAAAACATGGACCTAGAAAATATTAGGCTATTTCATATTAAATGTCACAACTGTGTGCTAAAAGGATTAATGAAACATGCTAAAAACTATTCAAATGATCAGGTGAATTCTGGTGAGCAGGTTCTTATTTTATTTTCTTTTTTTCATATTTAGTTATGGGAAGTACTTCTTCTTCTTTGTTGCAGCATTTAATGTTTCTATCCTATCAAAAATATGTCATTCATTTATTTATCTGACAAGTGAAAAAGAAATTTGAGAGCTGAAAAAGAATCACATTGTTCGCAATTGAGCAGATGCTCCAATTTGGGGTTCTTAAGGGATCTTGTTGTCTTATCATCGATGTTAACATCCTGCTGCCACTACAGTAATATATTTAGACTATGCGAGTCACTAAATGCACTTTTGAGATATGTCACAAAACGAAAGTGACTGAAATCAGAGCAATAGACCTTAATCTTACTAAACATATTTCTTAAAATATGTCACAAAGCAAAGGTGTTTGAAATCACAGGAATAGACCTAAATCTTTTATAGGTTCTGTGAATCTTTAATAAAAACAATCTTACCCGTCATTTGAAAAGCTCCCAGAAGCAATATTCCCTTGAAAACTACAGTAGTTCAAAGGGGAAAATGAATCTTATTTTCATCTCTAGCCTATATCTTTCCATAATAATCTAAGAAGTCATATTCAGTGGTCCTATTACTCAAAAGTTTTCTGTGTACATGAACATGCAATCAAGATAGAGTATACTGTGAATTATTGGCTGAATGAAAGCAATATTTGTTTGACATTAAATGGATTCTTTTCACTTAGCGATCAAGACCTTACTTGTGACAAATATGGTGGTTGTTATTTGTTATTGATCTAAACACCTTTATCCAATCATGATTTTAAAAGTGTTACATAATTTTCCACATACCAATTGCAGATATGGTAAAAAATGAATTCACATCAGGACATTCATTACAAGTTAAGCAAAATATTGATCTTAACCCCATTTAATTGCTCTTTTAAAATGTATAGTATTCATACTTGTTATACTTCGGAGCTAAGAAATACCCAGGAGAGTTCATATGTTCAGAACTGGCATTTTGAAAGTGATTGGATCATGGAGGCTCTAAATTCATCACAGAATTAATCTATTGATGGATTCTAATTTAATGGCATTATTGGGCAGTGATTAAGTTTTAAGAAGTGGAGCCCAGTTGAATGGAGTGGACTTTACATAGAGACTATATCTTGTCCCTATCCCTTCCTTTCTGTCTGTTACTTTCTACCTGGTTCCTGCCTGCTATGAGATGAGACGTTTTCCTCCATCGTGCCCTTCTACTCCAAAACAGGTCTACAGGAAATTGGACTGGCTGATTATGAACTAAAATCTCTGAAACTATAAGCCAAAATATGCCTTTCCTCCTTTAAATCACTTGTATCAGCCATTTACTCATGAGACAGAAAGCTGAATAACACAGGAAATTGATACCAAGTGGGGTCGTTAGCTATGGCAATACCTGAACTTACAGTTCAGAAGTCGTTGGAACTGCTATACAGAAGTTTGGAAAGATTTGGAGATATAGGCTAAAGAAGCCTGAGAATGTTGTAAGCAGAACTTGACTGGCAATTCAAATATAAACAGGATGACCAGAAGGCTGATAGGAATGCAGACAATAAAGATTATGATCTTGAGATTTAGGATGAGAACACTTACTCTGTTGTGAATGGTATTAGAGGTCATTCATGTTACATTCTGGTATAACTTAGCTACACTTTGTCCCATGCCCCAAAACTTTATGTGAGGCTGAATTTGAAGGTGATAGACTAATCTGGTGTAGGAAATTTCAAGGCTGCAGATTATTCAGGTGCTGGCATGGGAATTCCATACTGCTTTTAGTCAAATTTATAGTGAGAATCTATAGCAAAAGACAGAGCAAAACAATTTGAAAAAACTTGTAATTTGACCAGAAAAAAAAAAAAGCACGTTTAAAGTGGAGTCCAAATAAGGTGTGGTTGCCAAAGAGATTGCTACCAATTAAAAGAGGTCTATGCTTTGCCTAGGATAATCAAACATACACCTTATGGGAATCTCAGGATTTGGCCAGCCTCCATTCATGGCAAGCTTATGAGTATAAAAGTGTAAAGCACTTTGAAAGGATTTAAGAAATGAAACCCTAGGGTCTCTGCTCAAGCAGAAGAACTTAGAATTATCTTGAATGATTTATTTCACTGTTCTCAGATATCCAGATACACTGAGAAGCCTATGGTAATGGCGATTCAAGAGGATCACATTATTGGTCAAACTGGTGGCATGCCTTGGCATTCTCTAAGTGATGCTGCTGATTTTATATGCATGCAGAATGCATGAGTTATGGGTCATGTAGTTCTTCATTAAGATTTCAAAAGAAGGCCTGAGAGACCAGGTGATGTGTAACAAGGCTGATTTCCCTATAGGCAGCCTTTCAGAGAGCAATCCACAAATTTGTGAAAGTAAAGAGAAAACTTCACTTATTCTAGAAGTTTAAAGGTGCAAGGAATATAGAATGACTCCTCATAAGGAAAGCTGTAAGCAGAAAGTAAAGCCAGTTCAAGACAGAGGCCATGTAGTCTACAACCAGCAAAGTCATTGAGGTAGGGAAGTCCAAGTGCTTTGAGCTCATGTTCCTGCAGGAACTACTGCAGATGCTAGATATGGAGATACACAACATAAATTTACCCTCTTGTGTCCTGGTCTTCTTGGCTCCATTCCTCTTTTCTATATTCACATCTTCTCTTCTGGAATGAAATTTTCTATTCTGTGCCATAGTATCTTTAGGATATGTTTTAACAGGGGCTCTGAGGAGTTTGCCTTGAATCTCTGAGGAGACTCTAGTTTTGGACTTCAAAACAATGCTGAAATTATTCAGACTTTGGGAGCTGTTGGAAATGGACCAAATGCATTTTAACAATGAGATAGGACCAGGAACAAAATGTGATAGTCTAGATCTATGACATTCCCCTAAAAATTCATCTGTTCGTAGGTGTGGTTTATAAAAGTGATTGAATCATGATGGGTCTAGCTTCAATAATCTATTGATGGAATCATAATTTGATGACATTATTGAGAAGTGATGGGGTCGAGTTGAAGAGACTGGATCACAGAGATGTTACTCTGAGGACTGGATCTTTCTTCTCCAGTTCTTTCCCTTTCTGTTCTCTGAATGCTATGAGACAAGCAGCTTTCCCCTCTGCCATGGTATATCTGTCTTGCCACAGGCTAAAATAAATGCAGCTGGTCCATCGTGGACTGAAAATCCTGAAACTTTGAGCCAAAACAAATCTTGCTCCCTTCAACTTGTTTATGTCAGGTATTGAGTCACATAGATGAAAAACTACCTAACAATATGTATCTAATTCCTTTTTTTTGTCCTTCCACTGTTCCCTTACATATTACACTCCAGTCATATGTGTTTTAAGAATCATATGAATCTTTCTCTTACACAAAATGCCCAGATTTAGTTTGCTCTAGGAATTTTGCATGAGCTTGTCCCTCTGCCTCCACACGAACAGATGGTGCTGTCCTCGATTTCATATGGCTGCTTCTTGTCATCCATAGCTTAGTTAAAAGCTTCTCTTCAATGAAATCTGTCCTGACTTCCCAACCTGTGCTACTGTATTCCTAGGGACTTACCATTCCAACCAGAATGACTATTAGAAACAAATAATCTTTAAATCATGAGCATCTATCAGAAGGGAGACAGGTTATATACTACAGGCATAGCCTACCGGCGCATAGTTGCTGAGCATCTACCCTGACATTAAGCTTTTCTGTTTTTTAGAGCATTTTACACTATGTGAAATTTCTTCACGTGGCTAATATATGGCTCTTCCTAGTAAAAACATATGCCTCATAAATCTGGGCTTTGCTCACCACTGTATCCCTTGTGCCTAAATTTTTGGCACATCAGAAGCATTAAGTATAGATTGTGATATGTGCTAGTTTTGCCAGGAGAAATACAACTTTCAAAAATGTCGCTATAGTTTTAGTTTCAAATGAGCCATTAGCAATAGCATTCAGGTATTCAAAGGAAAAAGTGTTGCTACCATCCAAGACAAGAAGCTCAGTGATTTTTCCAGATAGATCACTAAATTTTATCTTAAAACTGATAATATAAAATCATCAATGACACCCTGCTTTTGCTTGACAGCATGTGACACATTTGATCAGTTGTGATGGATCCATAGATATCATGTACATCCACCAAGGACTGCCAGTGGACCATGTACTACCTATTAATAAACACTTTTAGAAAACAAACTATAACTTCAAGCTAATAAATATCCAAGTTTTGGTCAATATAAAATGAAATGAAAGACCTTGAAACTAAATTTTGCATAATTTCTCCCACATGAAAGATAAGAAAATAGTATTATTTTTTGAAACAATATGGAAAATACAATCATAAGATTCTGAAACTTTTCTAGGAATTTTTCTAATAATTATGACAGTTTAAATTCAAACTATGCATAAGAAAGATAATCACAAAATTTAATAGGCATCTATAAATATTAAACAGTTTTCTAAATTTTCTTCATCTTAGAAACAAGGATAATTATATTTATTCTGGAGGTTGTTGTAAGGCATAAAAGATGCATATGAAGAATTTACCACATTGCCTAGTATTATAGCAAATGATAAAAATATCATTATATTGTTGTTAAAAAAATTTCAACAATTAAAAACATATGAAGTGTGACTCAGGTCTAGAAATTTGTGATTTCATTATTCTGAGAGGGTCCTAGATCTCTTCTTTCTCAAAAATCAGACAAGAGATGTAGATATAACACATTGTAATTAAACCTCTATTCTCTCCATTTTTCAATACCCTTAAATTACATTCATCCCCCCACATCCCTGGGAAATGTATTTCAGCATCCCTTAGCATAGCAAAAATCAATAAATGTTCAAGCTTCTTATATAACACAGTACAGTGGTATAAAGCTTATATACATACTCTTTTTTTAATTAGGAGATAATTTTATTTTAAAAGTGTCATCCTAAACTTTAAGGATGTCTGTTAACATCACAATTAAATATGGCAAAGGAGAAGTCATGTTGGCAAATGCCCACTGAACCCACCCAACATCTCAAAGCCATATTTTGCTGACCTTCTATACCTGAATTCTAGCTTTTTTCCTCCTTTCTCTATATATGGGGCTCAGAGATTACACTGTGTCTCTGTGTGAATATGGACGGTTAACATTTACCAATATGTACCCATCTACTTTCCCTTGTTTAAAAAAAAGATTTTAAAAAATCATATATACATACTCTTGCATAATTAAATTATTTCTAGATTATTTATAATATTTAACATGTAAATGTTATGTAAGTATGCATTATACTGTATAATGTGTTTAAGAAATAGTGACAAGAAAAATTTCTATTTATATTTGATATAGATGCAATTGTTTCTAACACTTTCAATCTACAGTTGGTAGGGGCCAATTCTAATAACTTTAAGAGAAATCTGTTATGAAGGTTACAGTTGGCAAAAAGATAAAGTAGTACAATCAATATGGAAATGAGTATGGAGATTCATCAAAACAAGTAAAAATAGAAATTCCATTCAATACAGCTCTTTCTCTTCCAGAAAGAGTTAAATACATCATATTATACTTACATATGTTTATAGCAGCAAAACTCGTATTTAGCTTACTTATATAAACAGCTTATATTTCCATCAATAAATGAGTAATAAAGAAACTGTGGTATTAATATAAAACAGATTACTACTATGTCATAAAGAAAGATAAACTTGAGTCATTTGTAGGGCAGTGGATGTGTCTGGAGACCATTATGGTAAGTGAAATCAGACACAAGCTTATATAGTGAATAGCTTTTTTTATATGAGGAACACAGAATATAAACAAAGAACAAGGTAAAGGATGGACAACAGGGAAAAGAAAGATAGATCTTTTGTAAAAGAGAAGAAAACCAAGAAATGGAGGAAGCAGGAATGGGAGAAGGGGTAGGAGAGAGGAGGGAGAGAAGAATACAAAAAAAAAATTAAGAAGCTTTATGTACCGATACCAACTCCTCATAAGAAATGCAATCATGTACTATAAATATAGACTAATACAAAAACAAAAGTCGTTTTTAAAAAGCTTATAAGTAACTGAAATCTTCTAACCCCAAGAATAAAACCAATATGCACATTAAAATAAAAAAACAACTTTAAGTAATAAATGAGAAAAATGAGCATCACAGCAAAACCTGATATTTCAGATGACTGAGGAAAGTGCCCCTCAGAAGTGCAGCTATTCATCAAGAGTCCTTCAGCTACTTTAAGTTAATACAATGATAATTATTGAGCATATACTATGTGTGTGATACTTTATTACTTTACTATTATAAAAACTAAAACAAATAAACATTAGTTCTACCTCTAAGTAGTTCATAATAATGGGGGAAACACCAATATCCAGAAAAAATACAAAGTAATAGAAAATGTAACCCAAAAAAGAATACAGATAGATGAAAGATATTGCTTCTCCTTTGATTCAAAACAAAACAGCAGGATTGTTTTAAATAAACCTGTAACTGAAATTTGAATATTAGATTAGTTTTCACCATGCTGAAATGAAAGAAATGATTGTCTTTCTAAACAGAAAGAGCAATGGAAACAAAGAGGAGCAATTTTCTGGCAAATTTAAGGGCCAAAGAGTTGCTCATGTGACTGGTGCATTGGTACAAAAATGGTACCCAATGTAAATATGAATCATTAAGTAAAGTCTTGAGTTTCCTGTGGCCAGCCTTGAACAGTATCTAGAGGAATTTAGAATTAAAAATGTAGAGAAACTTAAAGGAAAATGAGAGAGCTCTTAACACAAGTAGAGAAGAGCAAAAACAGTAAGAAAGTCCATCTGGTAAAAAACATTATGATTTTAATTTTGGGCTTTACCCCAATGTATTGACAATGGACTTCACTATTATGTAAATGTATACACTACAAGATGGTAAAATCAGAGAACTTGTGAAAGAGACTGAGGCTAAAAAGCTAGATTTGAAGTGATCCACAAAGAGAAAAAAATAATTCTTTGAATCGGAAAACATGATCAAAAGACAGAGCATAAGGAAGAGGACAGCTGAACACTACATATCAAGGATTCTTTCCTTTAAAGAAATGCTGTCAGAAAAGAGTAAGATATGACAAGTTCAAAGAAGCACGAATAGAGAATCTCTGGAATGCAGCAGAAAGATCTGTCTGAGCAGTAACCTGTAATACTTCTGTCTCCTTTTCCTCTCAAATTGATGTTCCTTTTCCCTAAAACTAAGTTTGCACATTCGGGGCTCAGATATTTTGTGAACAGTATTAGAACAATGTACAAAGAATCAGAGAATAGGGAAGAAAAACTAAGTGAGACATTCCATAACTGCGATTAGAAAGGGTTCCCTGGTTTGGAAAAAGAAACTCCTTCAGACTAAGAAGTGGTGATTTGGAGGAAGGAGACAGAATTTGGGGTTACAGTCTTCAAGGAGCATAACTAGAGATCAGAGTTTCTTTTTCACTGTTGTATTGTTCATCTTATGAAGGTCTGTGCAAAGGACACAATATTCATTGTTATGGCTTGCTTTTAGATGCCTCCCCACCAAAGCCTCATGCAATCCTAAGTGGAGCTTTTTGGAAGTGGACAGATCTAGAGCCTGTGATTCTGGGATTAAGAGTGTGATTACTAAATTAGTCCACGGATTGGTTTGGCATAGTTCTGGGTGTGCATCATGAGACGTCCCACTGTGAGTAAGTGCTATCCACATTACGGGAGTGTAGCCTGGACAGAATATAAGGGACAAAAAGAGAACCACTGAGTTTGCTTGCTGCTTTGCTGACCTCTGCCTGTTATGAACTGTTTCTCCCTCTATGGTACTCTCTGCCATGCTACCCTGTGTTGGAGCCAGCCTACTACAAACTGAAACGTCTACAAACCGAACTACAATAAACCTTTCCTTCTTTAGCCTTGAGTGTTGGGTATTTTGTCTTAGTAACAAGAAAAGTGAGGAAGACATTCATCATTATTATTGTAGTCCTTGACTATAAAGAATTTTCTTGATTCCAAACACAGTAAGCACTTCACATTCATGTCTTAGAGAATCCTTAAAATCAGCCTGGGAGGTAAGCATTATTATATCAGTTTTTTACATACACAGAGTGAAACAAGACCAGGAATGAGGACCATGGAACGCCAAATTAGCCACCTGACAGTTTAATTCAAGTTTCAGTGAGGCAGTGTGTGTGTTTATGTACTCACAATCCCAAGCATTGCTCCTGCAGGTATCATTTCAACCAGTCAATTCTTGTCTTGAATAAATGTGAAAAAAATCATCATTTTTTTGTTTCTTGTTAAATTATCTTATAAAGCTTAAAGAAAAAATATGCAATTTTGGTCATCCTGCATTTAAATAATTGCATTGGTAAGTGGTTAATTTGCTCAGGAAACTGTCCCTGTCTACCTTTGCAAGAGTAGTTTCAAGACATCAATGAGAACAGAAGAAAGCCTTCAAAGGTCTAAGTTCCCAAGAAAGTAAACAAGTGGAGGCAATAAAATAGTCAAATAATATACATTGCCTGACAGGCAAAGCTAGGGCATGTAACCATGGAAGACTACCAACTTTGGAAGCAAACAAATGTGTCACATCAGATGCTGTCACTCACTGTTGTCTCTATTTAAAAACTTCTTTTAACAGCAATTTTTGCATGTGTATAGTGCTATCTTATTTGGTTCATGCTGCTGTAACAAAGTATCATGCAGTGGGTGGGGTTTTTTTGTTTGTTTTGTTTTGTTTTGTTTTTTGCTATTTTATTTTATTTTCATAGGAAGATTTTTTTTTAATTAATTTTATTGGTATATTTTAGATATACATAATGATCATATTCATCATAGGGAATTTCTACCTGTACATGATATAATCTTGATTCTTCTTTTTTCATTCCCTTTCCTCCCTTCAATCCCTCTTTCCCTCCTTATTTACAAAAGCTGTTTCCATTTTTTCCTTTTTTCTCTTTTTCTTTCTTTTCACCTACTTCCTTCTCCCTCCCATCTCCTTATTTCTCCTTCCTATTTGCACATTTTCTTTCTATTTCACAATATCTATTATACTTTTTGGTACTTATTAACACTTTTGGTTTCTCACAACAGAAAAATTATGCAATATTTGAACATGTCCAACTTATTTCACTTAAGAATAAGGTCTCAAGGTACAGTGGGTGTTTTGCAAGCAATAGAACTATATTTCTCATAATTCTGAAGGCAGGAAGTCTGAGATCCAGATAAAACATAGTCAGCTGCTGTGAGGGTCTTCCTCACCAGATTTCCATCTTCTTGTTTCTAGATTGCTGTCTTCTTTCATTTACTCCTTGGGGGTAAGAGAGCCAGGGAGCTAGCTGCCTAGATCCATTTTACAAGAGGCTAATCCCATTGTGATGACTATTCTCATCACCTCGTGTATACCTTATTGCCTCCAGAAGTCTTCACCTCCTAATACCATCAAACTGGGGGTTAGAATTTTAACATATGGGGCTGGGATCTAGCTCAGTGGCCTAACTGCCTGCCTGGCAAGTGCAAGGTCATGAGTTCACATGAATTTCAAGGAAATATAAGCATTCAGTCTTTAACAAACGAAGATAAAAAATAGTAGCTATCTTATTAATTAATGGAGGTTTTAACTGCCTTAACACACGTAGGATGTTTTTCACAAAGCTTCAGGTAAAGTAGCTCAATAAATTTTAGTTATCATATTAGTAAAAATAAGATAAAGCATTTTTACAGAGCCCAAAATTGGATATCCATTCAACATTGCTAGAAGTTTAAAAGTACGCACCAACCTCACTGCATTTTTATGTATCAAACTGTAGTAGACAAAGCCATTTGAGCACTGAATGACACGTTTATTAAATGCTAAATTAAAAATGTTATGAATTATCTTGAGATGAGGATAGCTGTTTCAGTTAATTTCCTCACTACTGAGACAAAATACCTGACACCCAAAGTTAAAGGAGAAAAGATTTATTTAGCTCACAGTTTGTAGAGGTTTCAGTCCATAATCTGCTGGCTCCAAAGCAGGGTGGTTTATGGCAGAGGAGCAACAGTTCTTGGTGGTGGAAGACTGAAAATCCACAAGAGAAAAGAGGGACAAACCCCTTTCTGTCTCTTATACTCTATGCAGGCTACTCACCTGAGGGAAGGTGTAGTACTCACACCCTTAATCCTAACATTGGACCATGAATCAATTACGACTCTGATCTGGCCACTTCTGAAAAGCCCAGCTCTCATGACTGCATGAGGCTTTGGAGGGACATCTAGACACAAACCATAACAATGGCAAAGAAAAGTTCTGTAGCATTAGGTAAATCAAGTAAGATTGAGAAAGTTCAGTAGAAAATATTTGCAAGATCTTGCTTAGTGATGCAGTGTTAAAGTATGAACGTATCTCTTTAGAAAATTATTCCTCTTTTCCATCCCATCTTCATACCTTACCTTCAACCAGAGCAAAGAAACAAAATATTCTACTTCAAATATGTTTCTTTACCATATTTCAGGTTGGTTATTCAGACAAACCAAAGACTGATACAGACACAGGAATGGCTCTGAAAAGCAGTCCTATTGTAAAAAGGAATTTACATCTCTCTGCATCCCTACCAGTGAGTGGATTCAAGCAGAAGCTTCTGTGTCTATCTCCCTTTCTAAGAAAGATCTTCACATGAGAAGAGATGGGGGTCTAACACCTGGCCTAGCCAGAGATTTGCACAGGTGGGAGACTTCATCTGCATAACAAGACAATTCTTGCTGGCTGTGCACCTCAACCACTTCATCACTTTCCATACTCTATGCCACTTCTTTCTCCCATGCCAGAAGCATAAGACCCTTGTCTTCATGTTGCTTTATGTAAGATTCAGCTTTCTCTCCCTCCTGGAATTTCATACTTTGTGTATAACTTCTGTGCTTATGCACACAAATAAATTTGAATGGTTTTTCTCTGTTAATCATTATTTTGTCAGTTCATCTCACACACTAAAATTATTGAAACTTTTGAAGGAAACTAGTATACCTAAAATTGCCTTACATCAAGAAAGATAGAGGTGACATTAGGTATATTTTGACATAAGGTTTATATAAAATCTGAGGTCATTATTTTTTGCCTGCAGAAATAAAGTAGAAAAATATTTTAACCTCCATTATTGCCAAATCTTGGCTATAGGTAAAATAAAAGTAAAGCAGTAGAAAAATGTTATGACTTGTATCTAGATGTCTCCCCAAAGCCTCATGCCATCATAAATGAAGCTTCTCAGAGGTGGTTTGATACAGCATCTGATGCTGGGTTCAAGGGTGTGATGCTTGGAATGATTCATGGTGTGATGCTAGGTTAAGGGTGTGAATGCCACCTGCCTTGGCAGGTTAGCCTGGATAAGAATATAAGGGAGAAAAAAGCAATCGTTATCACTTGTCACCTGTTGCTTACTAGTTGCTGCATGCTGCCTTCCCTTCTTTGCCATGGACTCTTTCTCCTCTGTGAAACCCCTCTGCTGTGCCACCCTCACTTGAAACCAGTCAACTATGGACTGAAACCTCTACAAACTATGAACTAAAGTAAAACTTCCCTCCTTTAACTTTGGGTGTCAGATATTTTGTCTCAGCAACAAGAGAAAAGTAGCTAAGACAAATAACAAGTTTAAGATAATAAATAAATCAATTTCAATCTCTATTCTGTACTTCTCCTTAGCAATGAAGTATCAATAGCTTGGCATGTTGGTGCATGCCTGTCATCCAAGTACTTGGAAGACTGAGGAAGGAGAATCGTCATGAGTTCAAGGCCAGCCTGAACTACATAGAAAGACTTTGTCTCAAAAACAAAGAAAACCAAAAACAAACAAACAAAAAACCATGAGAAGTATCAATAAAAAACTAGTATTTGTCTAAAAGTAATGACATATGTGTTTGTATGTGTGTGTGTCCATGTCTATTTGTCTGTGTTCTATGTCTCCTGTATACAAGTCAGAGGAGCAGCAACTTGATATGAGTTCAAGATAAGTATTATATCTATTACTACCATTTACTAATCTGAACCATTTGCTATTTTTTGTTTCCCTTTCTATTCAACTTCAAGAAATTCATCTATTTTCTGAGGAGGGAAAAAAGCAAATAAAGAAAGAAAATGCAAATAAAAGACAATCTATGATACCAATATGCTTTAAAATGTAGAAAGAAGTAAAATTGAAAAGATCTTCTTTTGGAGAAGAAGCACTGTTTTTCACTCTTTCCTCAGACACAAGTGACAGACAGTTCTCTTCTAGCTAAAATTTAGTAAGTGCCTGTTACCATACTCCATATTCTGTGCACCAAAATTATAGATACAAATGAAAAAAGACATGTTTCCCTCCCTGGAGGAACTGATAATTGGTAGGAAGAGGACCACATTTATTTACGCACATGAAAACAATCACTTTACAAAACTCCACTGTCATAGACTTCTGAACTAAGGACTAAGGGATTGAGGATGACTAAGTCATTGATGCCACCACAGGAAGAGAGGAAAGCATTATAGGAACATAGATATATGATTGTGCTAAAATATAAACTAAGACTGTGGCCAGACAGTAATGTAAGAGAATTGATTTTGAGGGACCTCCACAGACAAGATTCCAATACTTCCATGAGCATCCAATCGAAGAGAAAAAAGCAAT
>RJWT010010948.1:0-23679 GCA_004365215.1 Cuniculus paca | reverse complement strand
ATAGTATATCTTGTTATCTTCACAGTAGTTGTCCATTCCATCAGATATAGCAAAATCAAACCGAAACAAAATAGAATAAAACCAATCAAAACAGACTATTGAATAAAGCAAAACAATCAGAACAAAACAAAACGGTGAGAACAATGTTGGATTTCAAAAACAAGATAGAAGGCAATGCCCCATATTTGCTATATTGCAGACTGTTACTCTCCCTATGGATGCTCAGACAGCCGGCCCCAGGCCTAAAAAGTCAGTCAACCAAACAATACAAGCACTCAGTTGCTATCAACTCAGCCTGTCCTCCAAACCAGCCCATTGCTTGGGGGCTGGGGGGAGTTGGTGATTCTCAGCCTGTGCACAGGTAGGCTGATGGGAGGTGCTATCTGACTTTTCTCTTCCTGGGCCCCCAATATTTTACTGTTTCTTGATTTGTTAAAATTTGGAAGTCTTGGTTCTAGATTTTATGTTCAAAGTATTATACAATGATTAAATAAAAATGTTGTTAAATGTTCATTCTCAGAAAATTTATTACGATATTCTCCTTAAATACATTTTCTAAAGAAGCATTCTAGTAAAAGGAAAAATTAATCCAACAAGAAGTTATTAGGTACATAAAAGGGGTAAATAACTTACCAAAAAAATTATTGCTTAATAAAGCAAGGTTACAAAAATTGTATCTCTGTAATAAACAATTCAGATTTATGTGGAAGAGGGATATAGATTAGAAAATGATATCATAAGCCGGGTGTAGTGGCTCACGCCTGTAATCCCAGCACTCAGGAGGCTGAGACAGGCGGATCGTTGTGAGTTCGAGACCAGCGTGGGCTACAAAGTGAGCTCAAGGCCAGCCTGAACAGCATAGTGAGACCCTGTCTCAAAAACACCAGGGCTGAGGATCTAGCTCAGTGGCCTAAGTGCCTGTCTGGCAAGCAGCAAAAGGTCGTGAGTTTAATCCCTGGTGCCACCAAAAAAAAAAAATTCTTTATGAAAGATGAAATTTGCTTAACTTTAATAATACTTTTCAAAAAAAGAAAAAATCATATTTAAACTTCTTGGACAGGTGTAAAGGAGCACTCATAATTAATATATTACATTGACTGTTATCAGGTACTGATGCTAAGCAAAAGATGCAGTGGTTTCAACAACACGAGATGGAAAAGTATAATGAAACTAAGAGCAGGTACCAATAAAACCGA
Organism: Cuniculus paca; assembly: GCA_004365215.1. Taxonomy (NCBI): domain Eukaryota; kingdom Metazoa; phylum Chordata; class Mammalia; order Rodentia; family Cuniculidae; genus Cuniculus; species Cuniculus paca. The sequence continues at coordinate 22,483 of RJWT010010948.1, read as the reverse complement.
ATAAAAATTGAAAAAATGTATAACTTATTTTCTAGAGGTCAATTCAACAAATGTGTGGTACAATTTGCTATCTCAATAGATGATAAAAATAAACATGATATGGATTGAAAAATAAGGGCAAATACTGTTATAACAGTAAAAATAACAAGACAATACTATAAATATTATAAAAAATTTGAAAACGTACAAAATAAATAAATTTCCGAAGGTGACAAGTTGGTCCTAAAATTTTTTTTAAATCAATAGATTAATAACTTTAAAAGCAATTCATTTGAAATTAAAGGTTTCCTATGCAAAATAAAGCACAACTCTGAAAATGGTAAAGAATAGAAATCACTCTCTTAAATATATGTTTCCAAAAGGAGAAATAGATAATCATTTATTTCTTTCTTTGAAGCTTATGTTCACTAATTTCAAAGTCAGGAAAGGATAACACCGAAAAATGAAATTATTATCTAATTTTACTTACAAGTATATAGCAGAAAAATTCTGGAATGGTTTTGCATTAGAAAAATCTGTCAATATATTTTCTTATACTAACTAACTACTATGGAAAATACAAATGACTATCTTAATAGAAAAATTACTTCATAAGTTTAACAACCTATTTATAACAAAACCAAAGAAAACAGAAATAATAATAAACATTTTCTACCCTTGGCAATATGCTTAATGTCCAAATTCCATCAAATGTAATACTTAGAGAATTTTTAAACATTGTCTTTAAATTCAAAATAAGCAAAAGATCATTGTTATCTCTATTAACATTTAAAAACAGATGTAAAGATTGGAAAGGAGAAAGTCAAGCCACTGTTATTTGTAAGAGAGATGAACATAAGTATGGAAAACTGTCAGAATCAAAAGAAAACATTTTGTTTTTGAAAACAAAAAGATATTGTTCATTATAGTGAACAAATGAAAAGTACCAAGGAATTAGCTCAGCAAAAATTACACAAACCTACAGAAAGAAATTTTTAGAACTTCCCTAAAAGACTCTCTGAAAGACTTGAATAAATGAACAGCATACATGTGTGGCGAGATGCAAATTATACTAACACGGTATCAGTGCTTCCAAAGATCTTTACAGTGAAAATCATGAAACACTGATAAGTGGAAGAAGAAAATTGTACCATGTTCATGGATTGAAATAATTAATATTGTTACAATGTCCATACTTGCCAAAGTGATCTGTAGATTCAATACAATTTCTATCAAAATATCAATGATATAAAAAATATCAATGACATTCTTTTTTTTTTTTTTGTGGCACCGGGGATTGAACTCACGACCTTGCACTTGCCAGGCAGGTGCTTAGACTGCTGAGCTAGATCCCCAGCCCTTGTGACATTCTTCACAGAACTCAGAAAAGCAATTTTAAAATTTGTATGGAACCACAAACAACACCAAATAACCAAAACCATCTTGAGCAAAGAGACAAAGCAGGAAATATTATACTTCTTGAATGCAATATATGATAAAGGTGTAATAATCTAAACAGCATGATATTTGCATGAAAGAGCCACATAGACCAATGAAATGGAGTACAGATGCTAAACCTGCATACATACAGCCGATTTTCAACAAAAGTGCTAAGGACATATCCTGCAAAAAGGATAATCTTTCCAAGAAATTGTGCTGGAAAAATTGGGTATCTACATGCAAGTGATGCTAGATCCCCATTTTGTACCAGTTACAAAAATCAACTCAAAATGGACTAATGATTTAAATGTGAGATTTAATACTATGAAACTACTAGAGGCAAAACAGGAAAAATTCTCAGGACTTTGGAGGGGACAAGGAAGTTTTGTACAAGACGCAAAGAAAGAGAAAACAAAAGCAGAGAAAATAAAAATGGACAAATGGTATACTAGAACATTTCTGGTCATCAAAAGAAATACTCAACTGAGTGAAGAGATATTTTATAGAATGGAAAAAAATATTTGCACTTCCCATCTGACAAGAGATTAATATTCAGAATAAATTTTGATGTATTTTTGTCTGTTTCACAGCACAAAACAGATTATCTGCTTAATAGTGGAGAATAGACCTAAATAGACATTTCTCAAAAGAAACACACAAATGGCTAACAGGTATATGAAAAAATGGTCCACACCACTAACCATCAGGAAAATGCAAATCAAAACTACAATGAGATATCACCTCACTTCCAGTAAAAAAGTCTATTATCAAAATACAAAAGATAACAAAGGTTGGTGAGGATGTGGAGAAAAGGGAATGTATGCACTTTTAGTAGGAATGCAAATCAGTACAACCATTATGGAAAACACTATGAAGGTTCCTCAAAAAATTAAGTATAGAACTGCAATATGACCCAGTTATACCACTAGTGGATATATTTTCAAATGAAATGAAAAAAAGAGACATCTGCACTCCCACATCCACTGCAGTACTATTTACAATAGCCAAGAGATGGAAACGACCTAAGCATCAGGCAGCAGTTGAGTGGACAAAAAATATGCTGTTTGTCCCAAAAATGGGATACTGCTTAGCCACAAAAACAATGGAATCTTATAGTTCTCAACAACGTTGTTGGAACTGGAGGTCATTATGTTGGGTGAAATGAGCCAGACACAGAAGGACATGTACCACATGATCTCACCCATATGTCAAGTCTAAAAAAGTTATTGCATAGAAGTTGAGTAGAATGGTGATTACTAGAGACTGGGGAGAGAAGTGGGAAGGAAGGGATGAGGAGAGGTTGATCGATGAGTACCAGTTTACAGTTAGATAGTGGTAAGAACTTCTGGTTTGTTTTGACAGTAGAGTGACTATAGATAAAAAAAATGTACTATATACTTCAAAAGACTAATGGCTTAATTACTTTTCTCCTTGCTGGCACAAAATACCCAATGTTCCAAGTTCAGGGAGGGAAGGTTTATTTAGTTTACAATTTGTAGAGGTTTCAGTCCATAGTTGGATGGCTTCAAGGCAGGGCGACTTGTCAGAGGGGCATCTCAGAGAACAGTTCATGGTGCCCACAAGGCGGCAAAAGTAACAAGGAAGAGGAAATAAGCCTTTTTCTGTCCCTTATATTGTATGTAGGTTACCCACCCTAGGACCGGTGTGGCACTCTCTTAATTCTAGCCAGAGCTATGCCAAATCAGTCAGTGGACTGATTTACTAATCACATACCCTTAATCCTAGTACTACACATCCTAGATTCAGCTAGTTCTGAAAAGCCCACGCCCCATGACTGCATGAGACTTTGGGGGACATCTAGACACAAACCATAACAGTTAGCAAAAGGGATTTTTGAACATTTTCACCATAAAGAAATGATAAATCTTCGAGCAGATGAATATGATTAATCTGACTTACATTATATAGTGTATACATGTATAAAAACAACATGGTACTCCATGAAGAGGTACAACTTTCATGTTTTTATATATCAATTAAAATAATTTTAATTTATAAGTTTTAAAGAGAAATTTAAAATTAAAATGAGAGAGAGGAACAAAAATCTAGAAATAAGCAACTTGAAAATTTGTATGCCACTCTAAGTAGCCTGAAGCCACTTTGTGACATCATGCTCTGTCCTGCCTACAATGACTCATCTTTTGCCCACTCTGTTCTCACTGTAAACGCTACCTGTCCATTAGCCATTTTGCTGTTGTCTGGGTTATCAACTTGTCATTGTATCATTTCACTTGAATATGTACTCACTAGTGTATAGTGGAATCATTTCAACAGAATTTGAAAACACATAAGAAAAAAACTGCAAAAGATTGAAACATTTTAAATTCTGGATAAATTTTTTAAAAAAAACAGCACCTCATTCATCATTTTTAGAGGATGCGAGAGAACCACTCTCTTATTTTAAAACCATGGAGCTAGAGGTAACTCTGGTAGAGTACTTGCCTAGCATGTGTGAGCCCCTAGGCTCCATCCAGCACAGAAAAAAATAAAAACAAAACCAACTAATTAATCAAATGGAAATATAAGTGAAAAATCAAGAATTCAGTATACATTTTAATTTGCAAAGTGTACTTCAATGTAATCGAATTGTAATTCAAGTAATTGATGAGGGGAAGATTCTCTTCTTATAAATAATCAGCAGTTGAATGAAATAAGAAAACAATTTTGAGTATTATTCTTTTCTACTTCTAATGAATATATCTAGGCAATGATCATCAATGACTGTCTACATTCCAGAAATAGAGACATCCACCCATTATGAAATTGTTCTTCCCCAAAACTTTGAATTAATAGCCTATGCATTCACTTCTGGGGCTACTGAGAGCTTGAAATGTTTCAAGTCTGAGATAAGATGTACTTAATATAAAATACACACAGAACTGTGAGGGTTCAGTGAGAAAAAGATATTTTTATAGAAAACATTTGAAATAATTTGTATATGTGTTATTAAGCATTATTTTCCAAATGATACTAAAAATATTTTATCTGTTAAAAAATTAATATAATCCCACTTGAATGTACTACCTCATGGAATTAGATTACATACTTTTTTTTTTTTGAAGCAGGGTTTCACTATGCAGTACAGGCAGGCCTAGAACTTACAGTGATCCACTTGCTTCAGCCTCCTGATTGCTAGGATTAGAGGGGTACGCCACCACTCTGGGTTAGATTACTTACTTAAAGCTTTCATTCCACTTATTTCTAAAATGATCATTGCTGCTACCGAATGCATGATTTAATCTGAAAAGTTCTTTTAAATTTGAAGAATAAACAATGACACACACACACAAAAAAAAATCGCATGCCACCAATTACCTATGTGTCGGATGACAAGGGCTCAATAAGTGGTCCTTGGGACTGCTGCAGGCAGGACGGTTCAGACTCAGTCTTTGACCTAGAGGGACAATGACACTGGTGTTTTCTTAAGATGAAATCAGCCCAAACACTCCCCCTCATGGCAGGACATTGTAACAGTATGCTGTGAATAAAAAATTGGGAGATTCAGGTTCAAATTTTTTTGAGAAATTGACCAAAATTTCTTCTCAAAAGTTTGACTCTGTATAAAAATACCCCAATTATAGTAGCCCATTATTTCTATTCTATAATAGTGAGAGTAATAAATTATGATTGGTTCCTTTGAAGAATATATTCACTATACTCCCCAAGCGAGTATATCTGCTCCATAATTCCAGGTTTATATATGTAAATACTTAACATATTCTCTTTGTGTTGGTTACTTTTTCCTCATTGTGGAGATAAAATTCCCAATGCCCAAAACGAAGGAAGGAAAGGTTTATTTAGCTCACAGTTTATGGAGGTTTCAGTCCATAATCAACTGACTCTAGGCAGGGTGGCATGGCACAGGGGCAGCCATTCATGGCGTCCGCAGGTACCAAAGGCGACAAAAGTGAAAAAGGCAAAAGGGAGGAGCAAGCCTCTTCCCTCCCTTATATTGTATGCTGGCACCCACCCCTGGGCAGGTGCAGCACTCACATTGCCAATCCCAGCACTAGACAATGAGCCAATCACAAACACTAGATTCAGCTGCCTTTGGAAGGCCCACCCACCATGACAACATGAGGCTTTGAGGGGACATCCAAACACAAACCATAGCACCCTTCAATGAAGAACAGGCACTTCAGAATGAACATGTTCAAGACAGAATTCTTAATCCTCCTTCCAAACCTTGTTCTTCTCATATCCTTTCTCATATTCATAAAAGTTTTCTTTAATGCCAAAAAACTTACAGCAATCAAGGTAATTCTGTTTCACTCTTTTCCCACATCTGATCCACCAGCATATCTTGCCATCTAAATTTTCCCACAGTCCTTCCACTCACATTTCTACCACTCTTTTCTAGACTGCCATCACCTCTCATTTTGATGACTATAATAGCGTCTCTAAAAATTTCCATCCTTGTATTGAAATCTCAATATTATATATTGTAATCTAAATACTGTATAGTGTAATCTAAATATTATCATTTTTAGTTTACCTTGTAATCTGGAAAGTTATATTTGTAATCCCATAGAAATGTTACTGGAATTCCAGCAAATTAATTCCAATCTACCACCTCCAATGCAACCTACTGTGAGAGTAAAGACACTAACACATATTCAAAGTTATGGGCAGCCAAGAGGTCCTAAGTCCCATTCAAGTAAGGATAAACGGACAAAGGCCTTGATCCAAGGCCTCTCCAAGAATTTATCTTATGAAGAAGGGCGTGGTTTAAGGATGAGTGACAGTGAGGATGGCAGGAACTATGGGAGTAACTTGAACTGGTTAGCCAGGTGGGGAGAAAAGCATCTTTGCAAAATGCAGGGAGAAAGCCACTCAGAAGGATCAGTTTGCATAATTTAATTAAGGTAGCATTTGAATTGTTTTAGGAGACTGTTGCTTCAGTTTCTGATATGTAAACTTTTGTGCCCTGGGGAGTCATAGCCTCTCACTTTGAGGTTTGTAACTAACTGACATTCCCGGAGCTGAGTGGCTCTGTCATCGCACTGCACTCAATCATGTATAGAGAGCACTACGAGAGGAAACCGGAAACTGTCAGGTTGGCCTCTGGGACTACATATCGGCACCTCCGCTAGCCTTATTTGCATCACTTAGAGCCAATTGAAGGGAGAAGGGAATAGGATAGTCCACTCTATACATATTGGTATATAGAAATAAGACTTAATTTAACTAGTGTTGCACCAATTGTTCTGCATTCAAGGGGAGGTGCCCAGGTAGTCTTCTACATCTCTCCCTTCCTTGATTTTGGAAGAACATTGTGCAAGGTGAGCCATGGTTATTATTGACATCTAAGAAACCCTGTGCATAGTCTGGCTAGAGAGTTTTCTAAAGTATAAATCAGATTTGTGGAATCCCTTATCTTATACATTTCCACAGGTTGATATTGCAGACAATAAAAAACCTAAATGCCTTCCAGGCCTGTGAGTCTTCCCTGTCTTGGCACTTCCTTCCAATTTCCAAAGCACTGTCCTAGCCATGCTGGCCTTCTCCATTCTTGGAACACTCCAAGCTCATTCCCATATTGGAAACTGAACTAAATATTTCTTCTTGTCTTGAACACTCTGCACCAAGAATTTGCTCATACTTCACTTTTATTTTTACTCAGCTATAAGTTGAAATGACACCTACCCAGAGAGACCATGGAACCTACACTCGCCCCATGGTCTCTTTCATTCTGCTCTACTCTCTGGAAAGTACTTACTGCCTGATGTTTTCTTATTTCCAATTATCTTTCCATTGTCTCTTTCTTTGCATCAGGTCCTGAAGGCAAGGAACCCATCTGTTTTGATTGTGTCTGTCAGTAGAGAGGTACTCAAGTTGTATTTGGTGAATGGATATTTTATTACATTAGTCCTATAGAGTAACATCACTTTTACCCATCACAGTTTAGGTGGGTAGACTCATCTCAGACTTCCAGACTCAGTCTTTTCTACCACACGGTAAGTAGAGCCCTTCTCACTAGTTGCCTGGTAGATACACACTATATCCTATAAAACTGTGTCCTCTATAAAGAATCCTTTTTTTTCTTTTTGTGGTACCTGGGATTGAACTCGCGACCTTGCACTTGCCAGACAAGTGCTTATCCCGCTGAGCTAAATCCCTGGCCCTCTATAAAGAATCTTAAACTCAATTTACTATAAGCATGAATGATTACTACAATCTATCAGTTTTACAATCCTAAATATTATTTGAACAATGTGGACTTGACTGAAGGAACTACCAACTATGTGGAAAAGGTTTTCTGTCATGACTCTTTTCATTATGGATTTTGCCAGAGCTCTTGGAGCTTGCTGTTTTTTGTCAGTTTGTTTGTTTGTTTTTACTCACCTTCTCTATCACAAGCAGGTAGTAATATAACTTACTTTTTTTTTCTCTGAACAACACAGAGAATGGTGATAATGATGGTAAGCACAACACATAAAGAAATGAGTACAATAATTATCACTGTTGAACTAGAAGAACCTGAAAAACACAAACAAGAAACATGTTCTTCTGATGATACTGTTTTCTTATGCATTGTACTACCACATTGTACCTGTAATTTGCAATGCTTTTTTGATTTATCAATGTTTTATTGACATCCAAATTTATAAGACAATGTGCTATATTCTGTTTCATGACAAAATATACTAATACCTGTATATTTGAACTACTATATTTTCTTCAAAGATCAAGATATATATATATATATATAGTATATACATATGTTTTTTTTTTTTGGTACCAGGGATCAAACTAACAAACTTGTGCTTGCCAGGCAGGTGCTTACGCCACTGAGCTGAATTCCTGGCCCCAAGGCATATAATATTTAATATAATCCTATTATTCTTAGGAATAGGAAAACAGACTATAACCACATTCATATTCAGAAAATGGTTAAGCAAAGTATAATGCAGTCAATTGATGACTATGCTCCTACAATGAGATTCACAAAAGGTCTATAATTACATCAGAAAATAAATTTATGATAAATATTTAAAATTATTGTAATTAGCACTTTATAAAGATTACTTACATTGCCTGGGTAAGCACAGTTATTAGGTAAAGATGGGGAAATGGAGTCTCTGTGATGTTAAGAAAGTTGCACAAAGATACAAATTTATTAGGTGACAAATGGAAACAAGTTCAATTCTAATTTCACAGTCTGCACTCATAAAAAAAAAGTGCAAAAATCCGAACAGTAACAATTTCAAAAATAGCTATTTTGAGCGGTTTACCTACATTTTATTATAGACACTTCTATCATGTGTAGATTTCTGAATATAATTTATATTATTGATTGTGACTTAAATATAACACAAAGTCATTATTATGATTGTCAATGGTTACTGCTATGTATAACAAGAAAAAGAATATGTATACTTCATGTTGGTCCTTAAAATCTACACTTACATTAAATACATAAGATATTGTGTCTTCAATTCTTAGTTCTTTCGTTAATTAACTTAATTGGTACATTTTAAATATACATAATGATCACATTTATCATAGGGACTTTGTATCTATAATGATATATCTTTTTTTTTTGGTACCAGGAATCGTATACATGATATATCTTAATTCCTCTTTTTTTCTCCCATTCCCCTACCCTCCCTTCAATCTTTCTTCCCCTTCTTATTTACAAAAGCCTTATTTCCATTTTTTCCTCCTTTTCTCATTTTTTCTTTTTCCCTGCCTTTCTTTCTTCCTTCATCTCCCTAGTTCCCCTTTCCAATTGAGCACTTTCTTCCTATTTCCTAATAACTAGTATACACTGTGGCTCTTTTTAACACTTTCTGTTTCTCATACCAGAGAAAGAATGAGATAGGTACATATGTGTTTGATTTATTTCACTTAAGAATATGGTTTCAAAGTGCATCCATTTACCTATAAATGTGTCAAGTTTATCCTTCTAAATGGCTGAGTATTACTCCAATGTACATAAAAAAAAACCACATACACATCTTCTCGAATGAAGAAGCAGAAGCATCAAATAAATATAAGAAAAATGTTCAACATCACTGGTCATTCAAGAGACGCAAATTAAAACAATGCTGAGAATCCATCACAGTCCAGAACAAATTGGAATTATCAAGAAATTAACAAATAACAAATGGTGGGGGTGTAGAGAAAAAAGAACCCTTCTCCACTGCTGGTGGGAGTGTAGATGGTGCAACCACTGTGGAAGTCAGTGTGGAAATTTCTCAAGAAACTAGGACAAGAGGTTCCATTTGACCCAGCTGTTCCCCTTTCTTGACATCTTCCCAAAAGAAAAACATCACAATCACATCACAGCAATATATGCACACCCATGTTTATAGCAACACAGTTTGTAATAACTAAATCTTGGGCACAACTCAAATGCCCATCATAGTTCTGTCTTTCCCTCCTGCTTCCCCTTCCCCTTTTTCTTCTTCTTCTTCTCTCTTCTTCTTTCTTCTCCTCCTCCTCCTCTTTCTTCTTCTTCTTGAGACGGGGTCTCGCCATACAATTCAGGCTGGTCTTGAACTCACTTTGTAGCCCAGCCTGGCCTTGAACTTGCAGCAATCCCCCTACCTCAGCCTCCTGAGTTCTGGGATTACAGGTATGCACCTCCAAGCCCCGCTCCCATCATAGTTCTTGTCATAGGGTTTTTTTTTTGTGTGTGTGTGTGGTTTTGGGTTGTCCTTCTCCTAATGTCCCTAAATATATACTTAATTTCATGATCATAATAACTTTCCCCCCTTTTAAACTTGCTGCTTTGAATTTTTCATTATCATTGAAGGAAAAGAGAAATCTTCTTTACTCAAATACTATTAGGAAAGTGTATATATATTAATTCAAGGACTTTGTGCTCCTTACTTTTGACTGCTCCTACATTATTTTGTCTAGTTTTTACTAATTTTTGTTTTCAATGATATGCATAGAATAACATAGCCATTCTAAATAGGCAAAGGAGACTGAATGTGAAGCATTTAATACTAAAATGTCATGTCCCTGAAATCAACAACAGCAAAACATGAGCAAAAGGAAAAAGAAAAAGTTTGTATGAGACTCCAACAGAATTAGGGGTTGATTAGTATTTGTTATAAAACTAAACCAGGATCAGTCTTCTAAATTAACACTCATATTTTAATAAATGAAATTCACCATAATAATCTATCCAAGAGAGGGATGAGAGATACATGTCCTACTTAATTGGCATAGTCTAATTTCATGAGTTGAGAAAATTTACCAGGAAAAGAGCTGATTAACTTCAATTTCAAGAGAGACATAACAAGTGCTGACAAGTCTGTGAAGAAAAAGGAACTCTTCTCCATTGTTGGTGGGAATGTAAGCTAATACAATCTATGGTATTTAGTATGGAGAGTCCTCAAAAAACTATAAATAAAAATTCCATTTGATTCAGCTTTCCCCTTCTAGCTATCTTCTTAAAAGAGTTAAAATTATATTTCAAGGATATCTGCCTACCCATGTTTATAACAGCACAATTTATAATTGCTAGATCTTGCAAACAGCACACATGTCTATCACAGATGAATAGATAAGGAAAATGTGCTATTCATACACAATGGAGTACTATTCTGCCATAAAGAAAGATAATCTTGAGGCATTCATGGGTAATGGATACAATTTGCGAACATAATGCTTAGTGAAGTAAATCAGACACAAACTCAATTGTCACATGGCTTCTCTTGTATGAGAAACTATATACACACAAATAAAGAGCAAAACAGAAGCTTGATAAATAGGAAGTAAGGATAAGTTCAAATAACTCCCAAATTACCTACTTCACAGCTTCAAAAGTATTTTAGTATGTATGCTAATATTTGTTACATTTATACTACTGTTTTCTCTGAGTTCACTGAAAAGAAAGTTTTGCGCTGTTGTTTCCTCTTTATAAAAGGGAATCTTTTGTCTGTGTCTTGTACTTCACGTAAACACTCTGAAGATAATGAAACACAGGGTATTAACTATTGTTTTTCTCATTATTTTGTTATGACATTTTCTAATATTTTTTCATAAAACCTGTAAAAAAGACAGGCAACACAAATATTTATGCTTGATCTTCTTGACTCCATTAAAATTATAGTAATAAAAATAAGAGATTCAAATGTTAAACAATACTGAAGAGTGACTTTCAATGATGAGAAATCATGAGGAAAAAAAACTTAAAAAAGTAAAGGGGACAGAGGAAAGAGTTACGAAGGTGCAGGAGTAAAGAACCTGCAGCCTTATGGATGCACAAAGTAGACTCCACCTGCAGAGACAGAGAGTGCCGCAGAACTCTCTGAAGAATCTGAGGACAAATGAGGAGAACTAAGGCTGTTATGCCAAGCCTCCATTTCCATATTTTAAAGCACAACTTGGGAAAGCCAGATGCTTACTCCTCAACCAAAATATGTGGAGGGTAGCTACGGCAATGATTTGAATACACTAGGAATAACTAAGCTGTAGGGATCAGGGTTCCTTCACATTTTGGTCTTGAGATTTTCCTGTGTATTTGCTGCCTGCTGTCTGCCAACAAAAACCTACCTCTTCACAAACTGCGGACTTCCATACACCTCAGGAAAGACTGGCCAGACACAAAGAAAGATTATGGTGCAAAAGAGAAGCCTGAGTAAAAGAAACATAATACTAAAATAGGGAAAGGGAGATAATTTAAAAAAGAAGATAATTATATTGTTTCTAAATTATTATTCCTAGACATATTTTAGAGTATGATACTACTTCCTAGAAATAGGAAGAGATAGCTATGAAAAAACTCAATTTTAAGTTTAAATTGCAAAGCAGTTTTAAATTTAAAATGTTGTCAAAACAAAGAAAATTCAATAAAAGAATTTGGAAATATTCTTTACAAAATCTTTCTTCATAAGAAAAAAAGATGTTATTGTCCCCCGAGTGCAAAAAACTGAAAGAGTAAATAAGATCCAAAATATACAATAGATATTGTGAGAGAGGGGAGGAGACTGCTCAGAAGGAAAGGACAACTGCGATAGGGGAAAGGAGAAAGGAAAGAAGGAAAAAGAATATAGATAATTATGCTACTAATCTCTGCTAGTTCATCAAAAAGAATGGTTTGTGCTTTCATCATTTGATCACTTTTTCAGGCCAATATCTTGTAATCTGAGCAACTACTTTAAGGATAACAATATGCAACATATTAACTGTTGTTAATATCCTATTATTTTGATTTGAATTTCTGTATCGTCTTTTTAATTTTTTTGTTTTAAAATAAAAAAAGAAGAAGAGATATGAATATTAGAAATGAAGAAAAAATACTGAGTCCAAATATTTTAACATCCATTTGGATGAGAGTTTTATAAAAAGAGAATAAGGTAGATGAACAAAAGGGGTATTTGCCAAAAAATCAGAAAATATTCAAAAATCAAAGGATATGAATCTCATGATCAAATGAAATCAACAAATGCCTATTTAATGGACAAAATTTAAAAAAAGAACAAGAAATAGGACTAAGGTAAAGTTATGTGTTACCAAAGAGAAAAACACACTGATATCTACTATTAAAATTAACAGATTGACATTTGCTTCTCATCAGCAATAATGGATGGTCCAAGACAATGAAGAAATACTCTAGAAGTTTGAAGGGAAGAAGCATGGTTAACATAAAATTCTGCAACTATCAATCACACACAAGAGCATTATAGGGCTGTAAGACAGACCCTGTGACCTGTTAGCTTGACTATCAGAGTCATTGGGAATCACTGTTTGTTCTAATTCTATAGCACTGAGTTCAGATACCTACTTGAACCCAGTTGTGCTAGCCTGGGGAGGCTGACAATTGTAAGGCAGTTTTTGCAGACCTATTTTGGTGTTTACAATGGTCTCATTTTGTCCTAGTCATCATCCAGACCATTATTTATTTGATACCAGACAATATTTAATTCAGAGATTGATGAGATGTTCTGTACTGACATAAGGCTGTTTTTAGTCTATATCTAGATCCATTCATACAGTAGAATATTTTGTAGCCATATGTAAGAAAATGAAGTACTGAAACATCATAATCTGGATGAATCTTGAAAACATGTTATATGAAAGCAACTACAAACAAAGGTCATTTGATACAACCAGAATAACTAAATCCATAAAAATAGAAAGTAGATTTCCAAGTGTGGTAGTGTATGCCTGCAATCCTAGCACTAGGGAGGTTGAGTCAGGAAGATCACCATGAGTTCAAGGCCAGCCTGAACTACATAGTGTAGACCTTGTCTTAAAAAACGAAACACAAAAAAAGTAGACTAGTAGTCACTAAAAGATGAGAAAATCATTTATTTCTGCTTATTGAAATCTGTGACTGACAATAGGCATGTAGCTTTCCATTGTGGTGATAAAAATGTTCTGTAATTAGATAGTGGTGATTATTGCTTATGACTGTGAGAACATTAACAACCACTGAGTTGTATGCTTTCATGTAGTGAACTTTATGTTACGTGATTTTTTTTTTCTCAGTAAAAAAATTTCACCTAAAAAGAATATATATTTGGGGGGGCAATAAAATGTTCTATAGTTGATTTTCTAATGACTGTGTGAACTTTATAAATATATTAAAGTCATTGAATTGTCTACTTTAAATTGCTTAGTTGTATGCAACTTCTATATGAACTACATGTCAATATTGTTATCCTCGTTAAACCCAGATCCTTAATTATGTCCACAGTTTTTCATGTACAAGATACAGCATGCGGTAAAAAATAATGATATATAAAAAAGTAAAGATGATTTAAAACCATGAGAAAAAATAAGAGATCTGGATACTAATGTATCTAATTTAATAATTCTTTTCATCTAAAATACTTTTAGAGTTCTAGAAAAAGATATGAGAATTAGACAGCAGTAAAATTTGAAAAGACAGGAGTTGAAAATTTCCCAAAAGTGATGAAAGGTAGTAATCTAGAATCAAGAAGTCTAGGAGACTACAAGCAATATAAATAAAAAGAGCACAATTTAAGGAACATAATAATAAAACTGGTAAAAAACAAATATGAGGGGGAAAACTTATAAGCAGCCAGGGTTGACGGTGGGAGAGATCTATTTCTTTCAGAAAAGTATCAACAAAACTAAGAAATGTCTTTTAAAAAAAGAAGTAATGAAAGCAGAAAACCATTAGGATGATTTTGTCACATTGATGTAGAAAAAATTCTATTAAACTGCAAATATGAGCTTTTTGAAAATGTTTTTCAAAATAAAGGCATTCTTTGACAAAAACTTGAGAGAATTTGGTATCTGTAATCTTTCACTAAAAGCAGAAGAGAATTTGTTAGGCAGAACAAAAATTATTCCAGAGAAAACTATGAACTCGGGCAAAGAAGTGAAAAGCAACAAAAAAGGTAAAATGTAAATGAATATTAATAACAACAATTATGGTATATCATTATATTTAATTGTATGTAATGAATGAATATGCACAAACAATAGCACAAAAAGAAAGTTGATTATAAGCTCATTGCATTGTTGGGAAATGATAAAAGTCCTAAATTAGACTGGACTCTAATAAGTCAGGAAGTATCTAACAATCTCCAAGTCAATGACTAAAGGAAGAATAAATGAATGTATTGTTATCAAAACAATAGATGGGGAAAATGACAGAAATTAAATAGCCTCACAGAAATCAGGAAGATATAAAGGAAAAACAAGAAGCCAATTCACCCTTTGTCTTGGTTACTTTTCTCTCGTTGCATTGCTGGGACAAAACCACCCAACACTCAAAATGAAGGAAGGAAAGGTTTATTTAGCTCACTGTTTGTGGAGGTTTCAGTCCATAATCAGCTGGCTCCAAGGGAAGGTGGCATGGCACTGGGATAACACTTCAAGGCAGCAACCAGAGCAAAGGTGGGAAGAGCAAACCTCTTTTCCTCCTTTATATTGTACACAGGGCTCCTCACCCCCACCCCCTTCCCCTCCCCCTCCCCCCTCTCCCCTCCCCCACCCCAGGCAGATGTAACACTCACAAAATCTCTGTGCCCTGCTCTCCACAGGATGAGGATATTTACAAAGTAAGGATCCTGGTTTCCTGCTGAGTCTCTTAGTTAAACTTCTAAACTTCTCAAGTTGACACAATGTATTGATCATAACAATCTGCCCCTTATCAACATGGTCACCAGACTTATTACTTTAAACCAGCCTCCAGATAAATAGGCATGCTTATTCTTAACATTTCGCAACTTGAACATTATAACGCAGCTTAACAATTCTTAAGAACCAGCATTAAATCTATCAACATTATATTACATTAGAAACATAACATTTTGTCCTCAGCCTCCCAAAGACTCACACACATCCCTTTATGCAAAAGGCATTTAGTCCATCTATAAGAGTTGCCAAAGTCACAACAGTTTCAGCACTGCTGAAAAGTGTAAGTCCCAAGTCTCCTTCCAGATATAAGGCAAACCTTAGCTGCAAGCACCTGTACAAATGAAAACAAAGTTAAACACTTCCCACATGCAATAGTACAAGATAAACATTCCCATTACAAAAGGTAAAAACAGGGGGATACAAAGGATTGGGACGAAAACAATTCCAAATGTTAAGTCAGCAGGGCAAATGTTAAGTCCTATAGCTGCTTGTCCAGCATCTGAAGCAATCTGCAAGTTGTGAGCTCCAAAGGGCTTCTGTGGTTCCACCCCTATGGCACTTCTGGTGGTTTTAGCTCCCACAGCTTCTCTCTTGGGCTTGCTCTGCTCAGCCCTTGTAGGTTTCCTTAGACAATCCATGCTCCTGGCTTTTTCAAAATTCTGGGTTCTCTATTGTACCTTTGGCATCAAACTCACAGCTTCACACACTGCCCTCTCAGGGGCACACTGCCTTGCCTCCCAGGCCCTCTGAAATCAGGGTAGAAGCCTTTTCAACTTGAGAACTCATGCATTCTCCCTGTGCCTAAAACCAGCACCACATGGATGATGTTGAGGTCTGCTTCCAGCTAGAGCAGTAGCCAGGTTTTCCTCTCTACTGGTTGTAGAGGTTGAGTGCCTGGATTGCTGGGTACTCTGAACCTGTTTGTGAGGAACAAATTTTCTATGCTGCCTCCAGTCTGGAACCTCGTAAGGCTTTTGCTGCCATTCTGGAACATGGTGCTCTGGGGCTTTCTCTTCTAAGCAAAGTCTTTCACTTTTGCTGTTTTGAGGCTCCAAAGGGTAGAGACCTGATACTTCCCAGAATGTCACCAGGCCATCTTTTTTATTTTTCTGTTCCTTCTCAGCAATCAAGATCTCAGCTCTATCTTTGCAGTCCACAGCTTTACTGGAACTTTCTGGCCAAATTCACAATATTTTAGAACATTCTTCTTGGCTCTTTGCTTTTGACTCACAACATAAATCTGGTTAAAAGCCCCCAGCAATAACCGTGCCACAACTTCAACATTTGACTGCCTTGAAATTTCTTCTGCTAGATTAATTAGTCCATTGTCCTTAATCTTAGTCTCAGGCAAAGTCTCCAGACATGAGCAAAATGCAGACAAACTTTCTGCCAAGCCATCATCTGGACTCCAACAACCAATGCAGTCCTTCTTTCTAGCAGAATCCTCCCAAGCCTAGTCTTCACTGGCAGAATTTCTATCAGCCTTCTGGTTTTCTGAGCTCTGACCAGGATCTCCCATGCAGAACAGCCTAAGCTGTTCCAGGGCTGTTCTTTCAGGTGACAACTGAGAACCTTTCCAAACTCTTGCCACAAGCCATTCCCAAAGGCTCTTGAGTCACATGGTCAGGTATAGTCACAGCAATGATCCCACTTCTGGTAGCAAATTGTGTTTTAGTTACTTTTCTCTCATTGCTGGGACAAAACCACTTGACATTCAAAATGAAGGAAGGAAAGGATTATTTAGCTCACTGTTTGTGGAGGTTTCAGTCCATAATCAACTGGCTCTAAGGCAGGGAGGCATGGCACTGGGGCATCACTTCAAGGCAGCAACCAGAACAAAACTGGGAAGAGCAAACCTCTTTTCCTCCCTTATATTGTACACAGCCCAACACCTACCCCCAGGGTGGGTGTAGTACTCACAAAATCTCTGTGCCCTCTTCTTGCACAGGATGAAAATATTTACAAAGTAAGGATCCTGCCTCCTTGCTGAGTCTCTTTTTTTTAAATTTTATTTTGAAAAGAGTAAAACCAAATGAAATAAAACAGAATAGAGTCAATTGAAACAAAACAATGAACATGGCACATGACTTCAAAACAAGAAAAAAGGAAATAAATTATAGCTACCGTAATGACTTGTGTTATCTTGAAAATAACTGCCCCTACTGTCAGGCATAAATAAAATCAAACAAAAAAGAACAGAATAAAACCAATAAAAGAACAATACAATGAAGGCAATACAGGACTTCAAAACAATATAATAGTAAAACGACACTAGGTAACATAATGCCTCTTGTTGTCTTCAAAGTAGTTGCCTGTGCCTTAAGACATAATACAATCAAACAAAACAAAATGTAGTAAAATCAATCAAAACAAAACAATGAAAGCAATACAAGGCTTCAAAACAAGATAATAGAGAATCCAGAATGGCTACCATAATATATTTTGTTATCTTTGAAATAGATGTCCATGCCATCAAATATAATAAAATTAAACAAAACAAAATGGAGTAAAACCAAACTAAACAGAACAATGAAAACAATAAAGGTTTCAAATCATGACAATAGATTAACAATCGCCACTTCCTTCCCTTTTTATATAATTCCTCCTCTTTCATTTTCACAATATGTGTTGTGCACTTTGGATCCCGCTAATTCCTTTAGTTTTTTATACTATGGAGACTGCATGATATTCACTCATGTGACTCTGAACCATTTCATCCATGAACATACTCTCAAGTTGTATTCATTTACCTACAAGAGTCTTGAGGTTATCTTACTTTATAGCTAAGGTTTCCATTGTATAAAAATGCCTTGTCTTTCTTATCTGTTCTGTAGTTGATGGAAAAGCTACCCCTACATTTTTTTTTCTTGCTTTCTGTCACATAGGGCATCGTTCTCTCTCCTTTGACTTTCAGTCTATGAATTTTCTTTCTAGTTAAATGTGTTTCTTGTAGAGAGCGTGTTGATGGATTCTGTCTCCTGATCCACTCTGCCTGTGTTTCTTTCTACTGGTGAATTTAGGCCATCTACATTAATAGTTACGGCCAACATGCACTGCCTTGTCTCTGGCATGCTATTTTTCTGCCATTTTCTGCCATTTCTACTTTCACCCCTCTGTTCAATTGTCTGCCCTACTTGATGACCTCCCTCTGCTACTGTCCCTGGGACTGTGGTCATTTTTATCTCTCTCTAGAATGTCCTTTAGTATTCTTTGTAGGGTTGGTTTGGTGGTCATGAATTCCTTGAGTTGTTCTTTGTCAAGGGAGTATCTTGTTTCTCCATTAATTTGGAAAGAAAGTTTTGCAGGGTACATCAGTCTGGGTTGGAAGTTGTTTTCTTTCAGGACTTGTATTACTTCACTCCAGCCTCTTCTTGACTTGATGGTTTGTGTTGAGAAGTCTGCTGTGATTCTGATGGGTTTTCCTTTATAGGTGATCTGTTTCTTTTCTCTAACAGCTTTTAATATTCTGTTCTTGAGTTGAATTTCTGAGATCTTGATTATTATATGTTTGGGTGTAGATTTATTTTGGTTATAGCTACCTGGAGTTCTATATGCCTCACTTATCTGAAAGTCCCTTCCTTTTCTCAGCTTGGGAAGATTTCTGATATTATTTCTGTAAATAGGCTTATAATGTCTCTTATGTTGGCCCCTGCTTTTTCACTCACACCTTTTATTGTTATGTTTTTTCTGCATTGTCTTGCAGCAGTTGAATTGTTACTTCCTGATTCCTTGTTATTTTTAAGAGATTTTTCCTTTCATGATCAAAAGCTGCAAACCTGTCTCAAGGTTTGAAAATCTATCTTCAGTTTCTTTCAAGTGGTTTTGCCAGTTTTCAAAGGAGTTTTTAATTTCTTGGATATCACTTTGAATCTGTTTCATGCATTCTAAATCTTTTTTGTATTGTTAATTCAAGGTTTCCCTCATTTTCCTGTGCTCCTCTGGTTTTTAATCTATGTCTTCTTTAGAGGTGCTTAGCAATTCTTTTATCATGTTTTTCATTTATTCTTTTACCTGATAGTATTTCTGTTCTAATTTCTTTTATGGCCTCATGAAATTGTTTCTTGACTTCAGTTGCCATCACTTCAGAAATTTCAGTTGTGCTACTCCCCATCTCTTCCATGTTTACATCTCCTGGACTTGCTATGCTTGGGTTGGGGGCTAGAGACTGCCTTTACTTCTTCACCTTGACATATTCCTGGGTTCTTCTGGACAAATGGGTAGTGTGGTCCCAAGCACTTCCCACATTAGATACAATTTTTCTGAAGCAAGACTGTTTAGTTCTTCTTGCCAGTTGTGGCTAAGGGTATCTGATGGTGGCCATTGGATGTGCTGGTGCTGGCCAGTCTGCTGCTTTTCCCAACCTGAGCAGGCTCCCTGATGACTGGTGAAGTGCACTCAGGGGTGGGGCTCAGTCCAAGCAATTTCCATCGGTCTGCACCCAGCTAGGAGCTGCTGGAGGGAGCCAGCAGCAATTCTGGTTCTGGGCTTATCTGGCCTGACTCCAAAATGGCTCCCAGCCAATTGCTCTCTCCTGCAGGAGGACTGAGTCCCCTTCACTCACCACCAGTCAGTGCAGTCCTCTGCATCTGCTGTTCCCCTCTACTGCCACATCTCTTTGCAGAGGCCTCCAGGGTCACCAGCTGCCACCAACAGCTCCTCTCACGCAGTGAGTCTGGTTCCAGGTAAAGGCACTGCCAGCTACCACCTTCTTAGTTGAAATTTTTCTTTTTACTCTCTCTGTGGGCTTCAGTTCACACTTTTTAGATTCTTCCTGGGACCAGGGGACTCATTTCCTTCCTTCTTGTCTTGCCCAAGGTGCTCTATTCCATTGTCTGGACAGTAACTCTCAGAGAGGGTGTTTATTCTGCTGCTTACTGTTCTGAGCATCTCCCCAGAAGTCCCCTGCTGAGTCTCTTAGTTAAACTTCTAAACTTCTCAAGTTGACCCAATGTTTCTACCATAACACTCTTCCTGGGAGCCAGCAGGTGCATGGACTGCCTCCCCACCATACGCAACCAGCTGATTCAGCAGAACACAGTGTGAGTTGATAGCAACTGAGGTACAAAAATAACTCAATGCTTGTATTGTTTGTTTGACTTTGCAGTCCTAAAGCATATATTCTGATAATCTATTTAGAGGATAACACTATGTAATATAGCAACTATGGGGAATTTCCTTCTGTCTTGTGTTTGAAATCCAATATTGTTCTGTTTTGATTTGTTTCATTTTATTGTTTTGTTTTATTCAATGTTCTGTTTTGATTGGTTTTATTCTGTTCTTCTTTGTTTGATTTTATTATGTTTGATGGTATGGGCAGCAATTTTGAAGATAACAAGAGGCATTATAGTAGCAATTGTTGATTTCTTATTATCCCATTTTGAAGTCCCATATCACTTTCACTGTTTTGTTTTGATTAGCTTTATTCTGTTTTATTTTGTTTGGTTTTATTCTCTTTAAAATAAAATTTAAAAAAAAAAGAAAATTTAAAGGAACAAGACAATAGAAAATA
The DNA here is from genome assembly GCA_004365215.1 of Cuniculus paca. Lineage (NCBI taxonomy): Eukaryota > Metazoa > Chordata > Mammalia > Rodentia > Cuniculidae > Cuniculus > Cuniculus paca. The sequence goes on along the minus strand of RJWT010010948.1, from coordinate 1,461 downwards.
AACAGCAATGTCATAAATTAAAACCCCAAATTATCAGTATTTATAGTAAATAGGGGTTCAATATTCTAGTTTGAAAAGATCATTAGGTGGACTATGAAAAAAATATTTGTATACTTTTACAATTATACTATAGGAAAATTCTAACTTGTTCAATTGTGGTTGTGAAATAGAATATCAATGCAGAGGTTAAAAGGAAGAAGAATAAGAAATAGATGACTAAGGAGACTTAGTGTGGTGTACAAAACAAGAGACAGTTTGTTATGGTTGATACATTATGTCAACTTGAGCAATTTAGAAGTTTAACTAAGAGACTCAGCAGGGGGAGCCAGGGTTCTCACTTTGTAAATATCCTCATCCTGTGAAAAGGAGGGCAAAGAGATTTTGTGAGTGCTATAGCCACTCTGAAAGGGGGCAGGGGGCAGCGGGTGGCCTGTGTACAATCTAAGGGAGGAAAAGAGGTTTGTTTTCCACTCTTTTGCTCTGGCTGCTGCCTTGAAGTGTTGTCTCAGTGCCATGCCACCCTGCCTTGGTGCCAGCTGATTATGGACTGAAATCTCCAGAAACTGTAAGCTAAATAAACCTTTCCTTGCTTCACTTTGGGTGTCAGGTGTTTTGTCCCAGCAAGGAGAGAAAAGTAACCAAGACACAGTTTTATCTGTAAGGTTTCATAGATGAGCAGCAAAATCCTAAATCAGGATGAAAGAAATGGAGGGAAAGTTGAGAATAGAATAAGTAAGCACAATTTTCAGTGATCATGACAGAAATTCAGTCTACTGAACGTCAAGAAGATAGATTAAAATTTTTGTTATATACAAGAACAGCTACTTCACTGAGCAGTTTTCATTATTTTATTCTTTTAACCATGAATGTATATTATGCTGATTTACATTTTCAAAAATAAATGATTTATTCAACACCTGTGATAGTGAATTTTAAAGAAAGATATTTCCTCTTTATGAGCTATCACTTCTACTTACATTCTTGCTTTACTGAGAGGGGAACAATCTTGTCTTCATTCTTTAAAGGGTGATCCATGTTCACAATCAGGTGTTGGAGTCCCAGGAACCTCACAGTCTCCAAAGAGATGGTGTGCATTTTAGTGACAGTAACTGTGCCATTTGGGTTCTGAGCAAGACATTCTTCAGGAGGGTTAATTAGGACTTGTAAGGGAAAAAGAGAGATTTGAGGAGCAGGTTTTCCCACAGCTGAATATGTAAGGCTAAGAAAACCTTCAGAATCAGGATTAAATTATAGTTCAGTTAATTCAGATACAGCTGAGGCAAAAACAAACAAACAAAACAAACAAAAAAATGAGAGAGAAAGCAACAAAATTAAAAGTGCGTTATACCACATTCCTATGCTGTTAAAGATCAGACTTCCCCAAATTGTTACATGATGTCAAAATGTTGAAAACATACCCTTCTCAGATACTTTTTGTATTTTATGAAACCTGACAATACT
>RJWT010010947.1:0-23725 GCA_004365215.1 Cuniculus paca | reverse complement strand
CAGGGCTGCAGCATGGCTGGGGCATGGCTGACCTGAGAACAAGGAGACGGAGAACAATAACAGCTGAGAACACCTGGCTCCAACCCCAATTAACTAAATAAAGACTGTAGCTGCATGTTGCATGTTGTTGTAGTCAGGGGTTACAAGAAGAACACTTACATACAGGACACATCATTTATAGTATTATTTTATGATGGTCGCCCAAGGAGTTAAGTACATAGAAATTGCAGGAAATCTATTCACACACTGAAAACCCGACGAAATTCTCCTGATAATTCTCCTAAATTAACATAATCTGTTACTTGGAAAAATCCTCGAACCACTCCCAAGATCCCACCCTTTCCTCAGTATCCCCTCTCCTTTTTTTGAAGACCAAATAAATACAGGCCACCCAGAGACATTCCTTGTCTCAGCCCTCAGAGTCTTGAACTCTGTTAGACAGTTTCAATCCTCCTGGAGCCCTAAAACCATACCACTTGTCATAAGCCTTCACTGTTCACTCATTTGGGAGATTGAGAAGCTCAGCCAGATCCCTGATAATCAGAGGAACCAGCCTGACCAGCTCCTCCAGGAGAACCAATGGCTTCAAACAACTGCAACACTTAGGAGAACCCACAACATCACTGGTTTCCCTCTCCATGTCTCTTTTTTTATATTGGCAACTTTCCTCAGGTGGGCCATCTACATTCAGCACCATACTAATTTAATTCATCTAGCATTAAGTTGACCACCAGTTTTTAATCCATAACACATGTTAATAACTTTGTATCCTTTCTCGCCTGTCAATGAACCCATTGTCAGTTTCTTTTATAGACACAAATTATGAAAACTTTGTGGATTCGAAAGAAATTTTGTTTTGCTTCTACATCTCTGACAAAACATTCATTACTTTGCAAAACATTTCATATACTTACACACACACATGCAGATAGCTCAGGAACAGATTCACTAATGAACTCTATGAAACATTTAAGGAGGAATTAACACTAGTCCTTTACAAAATATTCTGATAAAGAGAAAAGAACATCTAAACAACTTTATGAGCCTTAATTCTAGACAGTGACATCACAAGAAAATAATACTGCAAACTGATATTCCTTGGATTATGGATACCAAAGTCTTCAACTAAATTCTTGCAAACCAATACTAGCCACAATTAAAGAAATCATACAACATGGCCAGATAGAATAGATGAGAGGAAGGCAAGATAAAAATCAACGTAATAATCCTCTCTATAGAGAGGGGAGAACATAAGTGTTTCAATATTTATAGAAAAAATTTGAAAAAAATCCAACAACCTCTTCAAATAAAATAGCTTATCTACTGAGAAACTACCAATAGAAGGAAATTTCATTAACCTCTTCAAGGGTATTTTTGCAAAATATAACCAAAAGCACAAAACATTTCATTTAATGGTGAAAGAGTGGAAACTTTTTCCCTAAAATTAGTAACAAGCTAAGGTTACTCATTCAGAAAAATGAAGACACATCAGCTAACTAGGACCAGGGCTATGTGGAAAAGTTTAAAGAATGCACACAATTAGACCAAACAAGAGTTCATCAAGAATGTGAGACACACCAGACATGGTGGCACCCATCTGTAATCTCAGCACTCTAGAGGCTGAGGCAGAAGGATCGCTGTGAGTTCAAAGCCTAACTTGACTACACAGCAAGACCCTGTCTCAAAAATGAAAAAAGAAATGTAAGACATAACACAGTACATTAAACTCAGTTGTGTTTTATATATTTGTAAGAAACAATTGAGAGATAATGTTATTCCTTTTACAATAGCATAAATATAAAATAATAAGGAATAAATTTAACAAGAGAAATACAAGTATTGCATGCTGAAAGCTACAAAACCATGTTTTCAAAGATATTAGGAAGGACAATTTATATTCTAAAATTTCAACCATGTGTCAATTACAGTAACTCTAAACTCACTAGTCTTTAAGATTCTGGACCAAATTACGTCTATTGAAAACAGAACAAGGTAAGATCACTCACTGGGATGGGTAAAATTTTGTAGTATTATTTATAGAGAGACTTTGAATTCTTTTAGTTGACCAGTTGGTCTATCTCAATAAACTTTTATTTGCCAATACTCTTTCTTCCTTTCTTTTTTTTTCTTTTGATGATGTGTTTGGTCCTCTTCGCATTTTAGTGTGATAACTATCAGATGCTAGAGAAAATAGGGTGAAAAATACTTTTAGAGGTATACAGCCTCACTTCAGATATAAGAATATTTTTTTCTAAACATTGAAAGAAGATTGAAGGTAAAACCTTTTTAACATGAGACATTCAGACATAAAAAGGCTTAAGTCAAAGAATGATTTATGGTATTGATGTATACAAATACTTTCCCTATTCTTTAATAAATTAGTACTCCTTTTCTTTATGCTTTGAAAGACACACACAAATAAGAGATTTCCTTCACATTTGTATGTTTCTCTTAAAATATGGTCCCAATATAACAAGTTGAAATAATCTTTATACTAGAGAAGAATATTTTGTAGACTATTTATATTATTAGTTCTCCAGCCTAGCTGGTGTTTATAAATTATATTATAGGCATACTTAATTTAATCCCACTTTGCTTTATTATGTTTTGCAGATATTGCATTTTTAGATAATTGATTTTGGCAATGCTTCATTAAAACTTCAATTAGCATATATTTTCCAATAGAATCTATTCTTATATGTCTGTGTGCCACATTTTGATAATTTTCACAATTATCTCAAACTTTTTTCACTATTATTGCATATGTTATGATTGGTCAGCAATCTTTGACACTACTATTCTAACTGTTATGGTTTGCCTTGAGTCATTTCTATATAAGATGGTAAATTTTATTGATAAATGTATGAGTGTCTAGTTGCTCCAGTGACTACATTCTACTGTCTCCCTCTCTTCAGTCATGTTTATTTTCTGAAACACAGCAAAAAATATTGATATAGGTCATTGATAACCCTCCAATGACTTCTAAATTTATTCAAGTAAAACAAAGCAGTGGACATATCTCTCTTTAAATCAAAAGCAAGAAATGATTAAGCTTGAAGAATGCATATCAAAAGATAAGTCAGGCTAAAAGTTACAAGTCTAGGGTTATTAAGACAAATAGGTAAGTTCTGATAGCAAAGAAAAAGTTATTGAAAGAAATGAAAATTGATACTATCACAGGAGTGGGACCAAGGAGATTCTTCAGAGAAGAAATAGGATCCTCAACTCACCACATGCACATACATACACACACACACACACACACACACACACCATCGATTCATAGACTTGTCACTGAGAAGAATTTCAGGATGCATCATTATGAGGTATAGGCAGAATTATCAGGCATATTTGGAAAATAAGAGAAAACAGGGAAAGGGCTTTAATTTCATCAGTAAAAGGGGCACGACTCTAAGGATGAGGATTAGAGTGGCCTGGTAACAAAAGGAGGAGGAAAGGTATTATGAATGTTGGAGTGGTCAAGAACCTGGTTGATCATTATCTCAGTTATACTTTCATTACATGGACTCAGGATCAATTCTTACTGCTTCAGAAGGCAATTTAGTCTCCACGAGATGACTGGAATCAAGACATTCTCAGTCTTATGGAGGCTCTGCTAGAATTGAAGGTGACGGTAGGTTTAGAGCAATCCTGGAGGTTTCTGGCATAACAGAATTTCCTGAAAGCTGGGTGTGCTCAGTCTTGAGGAAGATAAGATGGATTGTACAAATTTAGGACTAATGAATCTTGTTTTGCCAACTTTCAACAAGCATTCTCTGATGGCTACCAGGTCTATATGCAGAGCTAAAAATGCATTTAACCCAAAGTTTTTTATTTTTAGCAAAACCTACTCTTAAGTCTGACTGCCCCAGTATAAAATAAAATTATACTTTTAATGAGTATCAGGTTAAGGGTACAGTATGTTTTTGAGCTTTATACTTTGGAAGGTCTCAGTTGCTGCTCCAGTGAATAAATGTATCACAAGAAAGTAAAGCAACCTACTTGAGGATATGGAGACAGTTTTACTGAAGTAGATGAAGGATCAAGCCCCAAAACATATCCAGAGTAAGGAGGAAAAATCTTTAAAAGAAGAGGCTGCTTACCGGGTGTGGTGGCACACGCCTGTAATCCCAACACTCGGGAAACTGAGGCAGGAGGATCGTTGCAAGTTTAAGACCAGCCTGGGCTACAAAGTGAGTTCAAGGCCCGCCTGAACTGCATGGTGGAACTCTGTCCCAAAAAAAAAAAAAAAAGAAGAGGATGGTTTTTATAAAGGAACAATTTCTTTCTTGAAATAGAATCTTCTTGTGAAAATGATGAAAATTTGTGGAAATGACAACAAATGACTTAGACTATTGCATGCACTTAGTTGATAAAGAAATGGCATGTTTTGAGTGTACTGACTCCAACTTTGAAAGCAATTCCACTGCACAATGCTATATTATCATATGTTACAGAAAAATCTTTTGAAGAATCAACTGATGCAAACTTCATTCTTGTCTTATTTGAGAATATTTCCAGAGCCACCTCAACCTTCAGCAAGCCTATCCAGTCAGTAGTCATCAATACTGAGGAAAAATCCTCCATCAACAAAATAGATTATGAGGCACCAAAGACTTTTTAAACAAACATAAGACACAAAAGAATAAATACATAAATTAAAATTCACTAATGTTAGAATATTTTGCCTGTTAAAATACTATAAAGGTATAAAAGGACAACAAAAAGACAGAGAAAATATTTGTGTTATTTCAGGTAATAATAGAGCAGCTATGATACCTATCGGGGACCTGGCCAAGATCCCCCATCTCCCAAACAAGTGTACAGCGAAGGCTTAAAACCTTCTAACAGAGTTCAAGACTCCGGGGGCTGCGACAAGGAATGTCTCTGAGTGGCCTGTATTTATAAGGTCTTCAAAAAAGGAGAGGGGATACTGAGGAAAGGGTGGGATCTGAGCAGGACCTTGGGAGTGGTTCAAGGACTTTTCCAAGTAACTGATTATGTTAATTTAGGAGAACTATTTTAGGAGAAAATCTTCAGGTGGCATTTCACTCCTGCAGTACAGTCTTTGGTTAATTGGGGTTGGAGCCAGGCGTCCTCAGCTGTGGTCTTATCTTGTCCTTTGAGGTTTCATCTTGTTCTAGGGTCAGCCACGCCCCAGCCAAGAAGCAGCCCTGCACGTGTGTTCAATTTCCAGTTTCAATGGTTTCCAACTGATACGTATAGACCTCATAAAACTCCAAAAAATACAGACAACCAATTGGAATGTGGAACAAGGATTGAAATAAATATTTCCCCAAAGGAGGCACACTAGTATACAATAAGCACATACAAAGGTTCTCAACATCATCTGTTAGGGGAAACATGAAGCAAAACTACATAGATATCACTTCCTGCATGTAAAGATAGCTACAATTAAACAAGAACATGCAGAAAAAGAATATGAATTGAGGAAAATCAAGCAAAATTAGAAATCTGATATATTGCTGATACAACTTTACATTGTTCCTGTGACTATGGAAAAGAGTTTGTTCCTCAAAATATTAAACAGCTATTTCACTTCTAACTACATTATGTACAAAAGTGAAAACATGTTTGTGTACAAATTTACATATGATTTCATGTATAAACAGTGTTACTAATAATAGCTCCAGAGTATAAACTATGTAAAAGTTCATTAAGTGATAAATGATTAAACACAATGTGGTATATCAATAATATGAAATATCATTCATTTGTAAAAGAATTAAGTGCTGCTATATACATAAAATTTGGAAGTATCCTAAATGAAAGAAACCAGACATAAAAGGCTACATATCTGAGATTCTATAAATTTAAAATGTGAAGTTTGTGTAAATCTATAGAGACAGGAAGTAAATCTACTTCTGTTTCCAGGGGAGGAGAGATTAGGGACAGGATTGAGAGTAGTTGCTAATGAGTGCTGAGTTTCTTTTATTTCAACCTTTAATGTTTTTCTCTTTTCAATATTGGGAATTGAACACAGGGCTTCATACATGTTGGCAAACACTCTACCACTGAGCTATATCTCTAGTGCCTAGGATTTCTTTTGAAACTGATATTCTTTAAATATCATTAGATAGAAGTGGTGATGATATAACCCTATGAATTCACCGAAAAGCCCTGAGTTTTACATTTTAAAAGGGTGAATTTTATGGTGTGTTAATTATAACTGAGTTTGAAAAAGAATAGGAAATTTTCAAATAAAAATGTTATGAATCACATTGAAATATAGATTTGTTCTGTTTGTATTAAGAATTTATTAAAACATATTATTTTATTTTCTTGAGACAGAGTCTCACTAGGCTGACCTAGAGCTCAAGTGATCCTCCTGTCTCAGACTTGGGACATTAGAATCCAGGAAAATTTGGAATACTATATATATATATATATATATATATATATATATATATATAGCAATGTGTATAGAAATATGAATTATTTTGATTTTATTGTCCATATTTTAAAATAAAATGTATTTTGCACAAATAGAGAAGTAACATCATGTAGATTCTGTTCTCAAAATTAGGCATGTAGTAGAAGTCAATTGTTTTGTTTTGTTCACTTCTGTTCTTTTCTGTTAGGTTCTATTCTGCTTGGCTTGGCTTAGCTTTGCTTTGCTTTGCCTTGCTTGGCTTTGAAACAATGCCTTGCTATGTATCCCAGATTGCAATTGAAAATCTGATCCTCCTGCCTCAGCCTCCCACGGGCTAGGATTACAGGCATAAGCGCATGTCTTTCCAATTTAGCATATTCCTAATATACTTACTCTTGTAATTTTCCATTATTTAACCTCTCCCTGCTTTGGTCAATTTTCCTCAGACATATATTAAGATTCAACAATTGTTCCTCCACCTGTCTCTCATCTCATGTAATTGTTTATTATAGTTATTTCTTAACTTTAGCAAGTCTATTTTGTTTAATTTTTCTACTTGTGTACCATTTTTCATCTTATTATTGATTACAATTGTCACATAAGTCATTTCTGATTACCCTCATATTAAACTCTTGTAGGTTTTATTTTATTATCTCTTATCTTTTTCTATCAATATTTAGTCAGTCCTTGTTATCTTGTATGTCTTAATTGCATGATGAATATTGAAGTTAAAATGCTGCAAAGATAATTTTATTTTTGGATAAAGTTACTTTCTAGGAGTATTTTGTTTTCTTCCTGTAAGATAAAGCTGCTTGGACTAGACCATATTAGTCCTTTCAGGTACCAACTACATCAAAGTATACTTTCTTTACCATTAGGATATTGCCTTGTAGGAGCCTCTTCAAAAGCCTGATATTATTATCAGGATCTCTCCTCCTCGTCAAGCTTTAAATTCCAATTTTGTCTCTTTGGCCAAGCAAAATTTCAAAATTGTTAACCTCTTTAGCTTCATTACAAGTGTCATATTCCAGAGGTAAAAAACTGTTGTCAAAAGCAGACTTAGCTCCTACATTTTTCTTTGCTCAGAGTCTTGCCCTATAGGTTCTTATTTCCTTGGTCAGTTGACAAATGCTTTTCAAGAGTTTTTAAAATATATTTACCCTGATTTTCTGGTTGTTTTCACTGGATGGCTTTGTCAAAAAATGTTATTGTGCTATAATTGGATATAGTTCTGTTTTTGCTTTTGTATTTGAATATGCAGAAATTATGTACTTTCTTTATTCAGCAACTTACAAATTGATACTTATATAGATAAATAAACTTTCTACAGGTGTTTGAATGAATTAACCTTAAAACATCAAAACCATTAAATACATTGTGAATTAAACAGTGGTCCAGTAAAAGAGCTAATCCTAGGAGTAAGAAATATGCATATGAACACTAGACTTAGCAATAGTTAAGTCGCAAATTAATGGTTTCTTTATAATGCCAAAAGGCTTTGATAGGATCAAATGTGGAGCATGTTTATTAGGATAAGGTCAGGACAGTGGCCTGTTACCTAGGATAGAGTAAACCCTGGAGAAGCTTACCAGGTATGTAAAGAAGGAACTCAAGCATGGAGACAAGAATGCCTCAAGACATTAAGAAACCTCAAATATGATTCTGAAATCTGTAAATAAACATGAATCCATCTGATGAGCAAGGAAGAAATGTGAAGTATTCTAGGTGTTAGTAGTTCAATCTGAAATCAAATTAGCTTCAATAGAAAAATTCTTCTGGCACTCAGGATAGGAATAATGGAAACCAGCCCTTTTAAATAAGGCTGACAAAACTAAGTCAAATGCTGGGGATTTACTTAGGATTAAGTATTCAGGTAGGGAAGATTAAACATTAAACAAAAAATGATTTGAATGATAGGAGTGCAAGTAAAGAATTGAACCTGATCATTTTCAAGTATTTAAAAAATAAATAATAACAAATAAAACAATAACTCAAGAACGGTAATGAGTTTTCCCTTGTGAAAAGCAGAATGTAGAAAAAGACTTTGCAAAGCTGCTAGCTAAACATTAGGTAAAGATGTTACAATAAAAAAACAAAGATGTTGCAATAAAATTATTGTTTCATGGATAAATTGTTGGAAATTTACAGAGATAGAATTGATAATTCATTCAATAATGACATACTATTTCAATGTTGGCAGGTTTAAGGAGGACTTTAGTCCAAGATAGAATCAGAGTCATAGGGGAGATGATTGCACCAAACAATAAATAATAAAATATAACAATAAATGATGTCTTCTAAGGAAAGAAACACATATATGTAAACCTTGTACAAAATATGAAACTTATTTTGAAGAAAATTCTTCTGAATTACCTCCACCTAGTTATCAAGACCAGACTAATCATTCCTGGCAATCAATGCACAACAGATGTTGCAGCCAGGTGGCCCTTAGATTAAAAGTAGCTAACTAGCACTCCAGTGGTTATATTATTTTAAACATAGTATATTGTCTGTCCCTTTTATGTTATACTCAGTAATCAGTGGGCAGTTAAATGCTTTATGTTATTAATTTAATTAAAAATAAAAAGATAAATGATTGAACATTTTAATGCGTTGGTATAATTAAAATGATATAATCCAAGTTGTCATAATTTAAGCCCTGCGGGTGACCTTAAAATGCCAAAATTATTAAGAAATAGCAAATATTGATAACTCATTCAGCAAAATATTTTTAGTTGATACACTCCTTATACCAGAAAGTAGGAAAAAATTAAATTTTGAAATGGATAGTTGAACTGTGATATTAAAATTTCAAAATTTTTATATAAAATAGGTTAACAACGGTTAACTTGCTGAGGTTACTTTTCTATATGACACATAGACATAATACCATAAGAATGCCTTGAAGCTGTTTCAACAAATGTAATATTATAAGTAGACAGAAACAATAGTGTTACAGGCAACTTAGTTAGAAATATTATAGGCAGTCAGACAGGACTGGACCCTTGAAGGAGACAGTGCAGAAAGCCAGATACCTTGCAACTGTGGGGGAGACAGATACCTTCGCTGTGGCCAGACCTCAAGACAAAAAATAAATCAAATGTACCCACACACATCCTAAGGATAAACATCCAGAATTGATATTCTAAATAGGTCTCTATCACCCTGTGGAAGCCAGGAGACACCGTCCCAACCCCCTGCAGGAAGAGTCACTGTTGTGTATTCATGCCCACTCCCTATGTGACTCACTTCCACATTTGTTCCTGATTTAATCAATGTTACCTGTGCAATTAACCTTATTGGTTGGCCATAGTTGTGTCCCACTTCATGCCCACTTTGCAAGTTCCCATGTTTTCCCAACCTTAGACCTGCCTCACTTTGTGGTTTTACTCTATAAAAGTCCCTAGAAAAGACAGAGTCTTTGGCAAGCCACCCAGAATAGCCTTCTGTCTCTCTCTCAGATAGAAGCTTTCTTTCTATCAGTAAATATATTCTGCTCTTAACCTCCATTGTTCCTAAAATTCATTCTTCAATTTTAGAGAAACACGAACTCATACTGGACATCTAGTAGGTTGGTAGTTTTGTTCTCCTGTATCAAACCATGCCCATGTGGCTGCTATAGCTATGAGATAATGGGGTTAATAACAGAGTTAAGTCTATAAGAAGTATCCCAAATAGCCAGCATAGTCAGCACCCACTCTATGCAACAGGTTCTATAAAATGTGCAAAGGAGAGCCCCACAAGCAGGTAATCAGACTTTGATAAAATGGTTGATGACAGTGACCCACCTAGTTTGGGCAAGTCCAAGTGACTTGCCTGAGCAAGTCACAAAATGGACAACCTACCTAGACTCAGTAACTGTGCAGTGAGAAATGGGCATGTGACAAATGATGTTTGCTATGCAGCACCATAGGCCCAGTGAAGAATTGCTGACAGCATGCGTGAAGGACTTGATCCTGGGGAGTGGCCCAGCTGGGACATTTGGAACAGTGGCAGCCTTCCTACCCACCCCCCCACAGATCATCCAATCCATAATGTTCTAGATGTCTTAGCCTGGTACGAGGATGTAGAAGTAAAGCACTAAGGTAAGGTGAGACCTGTAAAAACTGAACTGCCCAAAAAGAAAAAACAGGTGGCCCCCAGCTGAGCAGGGTCAACTCCCACTGAAAGTCAGTCAGTGACAAATTTGGATGGACCTGCTGGCTACCAGCATAGCCAAAAATAAGATAGACAGGCAGCCCTTGGATGTACTGCTGACTGTGGCAAGAGTTGCTTCTCTAGCAGCAATATTGCCTGAGCAGCCCAAAGGTGAAAGCAACCTTGGTGAAGCAGGAAGATGTGATCCTAGCATGCTTCTTTCCAGATTAGGAAGCAGGCCATGGTACCTGTTAATGGGGTCCCTGGGAGACTGGAAATAACTATTTACTAGTCACCTGGACACTCTGGACTGTGATATAGTGACCTCCAGACATTTCTATATGTGTCATAGGTGCTATGAAGTAGTTTGGATTGCAATATGCTAGCATAGATGTGATTCTGGTGTCCACCAGTGCTAGTATGTGCTGTACATTCTTTGGGGATGTTTGTCTCTGCACCCTTAGGATTTCCATGCTTCCCTGGTTGCTGAATACATACTGAAGATGGATATACTGACTGGTGCTTGGCTTGACATCACACAGAGAGAATGCCACTCGTGAACCTGCCTGGTAGAAACTGTAGCCTGAGGACATCCACATCATGCATTGTTGCCTCTCCTGCAGACTATCGAGAGTTGTTTGGGTAAAGCAGTATCAACTGCCTGGGGGCTATGCGGAAATAGGGCAAACCACAAGAGGCAGGTGTAATACACCTTGGACATAGTCATTTCAACTCCCAATATGGCCCAAATGGAAGATGGATGGGATGTAGTGAATGATCATGATTACCAGGAATCAAATAAAGTGACTCTTCCATTGCTTGCAGTAGTCCCTAACATTGCAGGCTTGATGGATCATCTCACCCTAATGCTGTGTAGATATCATTGTGTTGTGGATATGGCTAATGACTTTTTCTACATTGCTATTATGGCTGACAATCAGGACCAATTTGCCTTCACCTGGAAGGGCAGGCAATGAACCTTCTAGGTTTTGCCACAAGGTTTTTCGCTTAGCTCAATTCTGTCGTGGTCTGGTGGTCCAGGATTTGGCCACCTAGACCAAGCCAACTCTGTATCAATTTTCCATTATATTGATGATATCATGTTAACCTCTGACTCTCTCAGATTTGGAAGCTGCCATGCACAGCTGGAAGGAAGCTTTTCTGGACAAGAGTTGTGCCATCAACGAAGACAAGGTCTTGGTTTGTCTGTCAATTTACTGGGTGTTATCTCGTCAGGTAAGATGAAAGTAATCCCCAATGCCACGCTTAATAAAATCCAGGAATATCCTAGACTTATGACAGTACACCAATTTCAGGCATATGTGGACTTATTGAGCTTTTGGTGGACATTCATACTGCACTCAGCCACCTTGCTATGCCCATTATACCAGATGACCCAGAGGGGCATGCATGATATGGGACTGTTCAGATGCAGCAGAAGCTGCTTTTTGGGACTGAAAGAGGGTCATAGCATAGGTACAAGCTCTGAAGCATTGACCCTACTCTTCCATTTAACTTAAGAGTGAGTGTAGATGATGTTGGTTTGGCTGGGGTCTATGGAAAAAGCAAGAGAAGCAGAACTGCCCTATAGGGTTCTGGTCACAAAAAGGAGCCAACAGCTGATATTCCCTGAAGAAAAAACAGTTAGGAACTGTATATGCTGCTTTTCATTGCTGTGAGGGGTTCATGGGGCAGCAGATGGTGGAAGTAACCACCTACTACTCAACGGAAGACTAGGTCTGTAAATGGACATCCCATCTGAGAAATGGGGTAACCCAGGGTCTCATCTCACCCATTGGGGGTTGTACTTGTAGCACCAAGCCTCCTTTTCAACCAGTCCATTGACAGCCAAAATTGGCAACAGTCTTGTCAACGAGTGACATATACAGCACAGGAAACTGCAGGACCACAGGCTACTGGTTATGATACCTAACCCTTATGCAAAAGGGAAAAAGGGTCCTCCAGTTCATGCCTGGTATACCAATAGGTCCAGCCATGGCACAACCCTATAATGGGCAGCAGTTGTCCAGCCCAATATGAAAATCCTCTGGTTTGATACTGGAACAGGAAGGTTGAGTCAGTGGGCAGAGTTGCGGGCAAGGCGGCATGCATTAATGCATGAAGAAGGCCCCTACATGCTTGAATGGACAGTTGGGCCATATTTAAACAGACCAACAAAAGGGCTTTGGTCACCACCTTGGGTAGCCCAAGACTGGCAAATGGAACACCAACCCTTGTGGGGCTCTGACCTCCAGTGAGACTTAAGGGAGAGTGGTCAAACAACTAGCTATGTAGTGTATCATGTTTCAAGACATAAGTCCCTCCTCTTGTATGAGAATGAGTTAGTATGTTCCTTAACAAAGGTAGCTGCTCTCTGAGGGTTACCATCTGCAGCAGCACCTTGGCTCCCTAAGAAATTAGGACATGTAGGACCCCACACCAGGCAGGCAGGAGTGCAGCAATGGACTTGACTTCCTCTGAGTCAAAGACTGACGTAAAGGTATGTCCACAGTGCAGTCAGCTGGTCCCCTGGAGGAGAAAGATGCCCACACAGCTTGGCATGATATCATGAGCACCCCAGCCTCTACTACCATGGCAGGTGGGTTATATTGGACCCCTGCCTCTTTTATAGAGACATAGATATGCTCTCACTGTTGTGAATACAGCCAAGGGTATAGGTTTTGCCTGCACCATTTCCTTTGTTGACCTAGTCCATAACATTTAGGCAATGCTGTGGTTGATTGCTGCACATCGGATGCTGCCAGGGGACAGTGTCTGAATACAGAACCCATCTTACAGGAGCTCAGGTACAGCAATAAGCCAAAGAAAATGATGTCACACAGCACTTCTGTGTGTCTTTCTGGCCACAGGTAGCTAGTATGATAGGTACAATGAGTTCTGAAAAACCAAACTAGACTATTTGGTCCAAAACTTACCAGTGGGTGTGGGCCTTACCTCAGATGGTTGAATTACTCAAGAACCAGCACCACCATGCAGGTGACAGCTCACTGGGTCCCACTTGAAAGTACAGCCAGCCTGTCTGCATGTTTGATCCACAGAACAAGGTCCTAAAATGATGAAAGGGGCCTAATCGTTCCAACATTGGAATCCATGCAGCCAGAAGTCCACTATCAATGGACTTGGAATTAGCCTACAGATCCCCAGGTGGGAAATTGGATGTTTTTCTTGGATCCCTGTGGGAGGAAGAGCTAAGACATTCCAAGAAGTACAACCTTGGACTTAAACATGGCCCTTAAGAGCCTCGGTGTGCTCTACACCCACTACTGGAGCCACCGTTCTGAAAAGTAGTGACTTTATGTCTGCTTGGCCCATCCCCTTGGTTTTGATGAATCTATCCCTAACTCCCTTACCCCCAGTAGCAATGGAAACCCAGGTTTGGTATTCTAAACCAGGGAGTGAAATGATTCCAGTCACAATCCTATCACAGGATGAACATGTGGCCTGCATCCTCCCTGTGATGATTTCTTCTTCTACCCTGTCCTTCTGACCAGGATAGGCCATGCCAGCAGTGTCATCTGGGCACACACTTTTACCCATGTGCTCCAACAATCACATTGTTGTGTAGGTACTGAACTCCTGACCAATGCAGCCATGGGCTTCCCATGGAGGATTGTGCTGGTGTCTTTGCACACTTGGACTGACTGGTGGTAGCAAAACTGGACTGGCTCTGCCTGTATTAGTGATGCCAGGCTGTTGAGCTGATCTGGACAAGTGCATTCACCCCACGGGCTCTGTGGCCTGCTATGTACAATGGCTGGGGGTGGATAGCAAGGAACAAGTAATGTTACTGGATGTAGCCCTGCTTTGTATTCAGCAGGTAAATACATTGGTGGGGAACCACATCTTGGGATAGATACCACCTGACCTATAGAACCATATGTTACTGACAAATGATACAAACACTTGGCTGAGTGACCATGAGCTCATTGGTACAGAGGCCACCAACTGGCCCATTGCAGAAACCTTATGGGTCTGTAGCACCACAGGCTGGCTGTACCTACTCGCACACTGGACAAGATGCTGCACCTGGGGATTCCTATTTGTTAAGGTCACTATCAGACCCACCATTAAAGACACTCCCCACAATCATGATGCTGTGTACCATAGGTGGCAACATACTCCACAGATGGCCTGGTGGTTTTATCCAGTAGCCTTGATGACACCAGAATGAACCAGGAGCAATGATTATAGACCTAGCTCTCCAGGCTGAAACCCTTGCTTAGCATATGGCCCAGGCCCTAAATGTCACATGGCAGGCTTTGATGTTTCTCAGGATGAAACTTCTCCAATGAGGAAGGTAGTTTTGCCAAACTGCATGATCCTGGATTTGCTAACCACAGTGAAAGGAGGCATTTGTGCCTTTCGAGCATATAGAATATTTTATATCCCTGACCACTAGACACAGGTACAAGAGGTCTTACAAAAAAAGAATGTGGAGGTGTCCACCATCCAGGCCTTGGAGCAGATGCACTCACCCAAAAGTGGGAATCCTTGGGATCTACTTGACACTTGGAGGCCATCAGCTGCACTGTGATGGCAAGAGGCTTAATGGTATTATGCATTGCCTTTATTATTGTTGCGGTCTTTGAGCCCAGGGGTCCATCCTATGGGCTGTTCACAAGAAGCAACATTCCCTGAACTTTTGAGGGGGTGGAATGTGGGGGGCCTCAGCAGATTTCTTCAAAATCTGTGGCATTTGAGGATCCATGAGGACATGACCCTACAGTTTGGCAGAGGTACCCAATGGGAGACACTTACATAAGCATGACTTAGCAAAGACAAACACACATGGCTACATGGCTATGATAATACACAATAATGTAAGCTTGATGATAGCTAAAATATATAGACCAAACAAAAGGGATGCTTGCTGCTGTTGTTGCTGATGTCAGCTCCATGTGCTTTCTTTTCCCTAGGGACCTCAACTGCAAAAATACTCCTTCAGTTCACCAGACCTGACACTGCCACAGGGGTTGGGGAGGAGGACAGGAAAAGGAGAGAGAGAGGAGAGACAGAAGGAGGGAGGGAGGGAAAGAGAGACACAGAGAGACAGAAGGAGAACGAGACAAGAGAAAGTGATAGACACAGTATAATGTTGAAGAAGGGATTTCAGTTGAGTGCAGTTGCAGCAGTACAACTGATCTTTCAACCACAAATGTAGCAGTGAAAGGGAGTACAAGACAAAATGATTCTAGAACTACCTTCAGAACCAACAGAATTTCCTGAAGCTTTGCATATGATGTGTAAGGACTATGTTACGGTTTGTATATAGATGGCCCCCCAAGCCTCATGTAGTCATGGAAGCAGCTGAATCTAGCATTTGTGATTGACTCCTTGTCTAGCACTAGGATTGGCTGTGTGAGTTCTGCACCCGCCCAGGGGTGGAGCCGACATGCAATGTAAGGTCAGAATGGGGGCGTGTTTTCCTCTTTGGCTGGGTTTGCTCTTGCCACTAACAGTCACCATGAACGGCTGCCCCCTTTTGCTCTGGCTGCTGCCTTGAAGTATTGCCCCAGTGCCATGCCACCTCCCTTGAAGCCAGCTGAATATGGACTGAAATCACAGAAACTGTAAGCTAAATAAACCTTTCCTTGCTTCACTTTGGGCATGAGGTGTTTGTCTCAGCAACGAGAAAAAATTAACCAAGACAAACTAAAATGTTTCCAAGAATTATTTAGTTTTTTGTTCTGAGCAACTTTCGAAATTTAACTGACATCAGCTGAGAAAGAGAAGGCAGTAATTGAAGGAGATTTCGGTGGTAGCAAATGGTTCGGCACAGAACACGAAGATTTACATTTTGGATATACAACATTTAATTCAAAACAGCTACTATATGTGTGTGAAGATGTTAAGGAAGTAGCTGTATATTCAAAATTCAGAACAAACATTTGGATTGAAGATACCGAGAATAAGTAGCATAAGGATGATGCTTAGAGCCATGAGCCTGAATGATGTGGTAAGAAATGTGAATGTGATTGTGAAAAGAATCAAAAACAGAACCATTAAAACACTAATATTAGGAGCTTGAGGAAAGAAGAAAAACAGTCAAAGAGAAAAGAAAGCAATTAAGAAATGAGAGAAATCCATTTTATCGGTGTAGATTCATGGAAGTCAAATGAAGAAATAATAGAGACAGTCCTCCAATTTATGTGATTCAATTTAAGATTTCTCAACTTTATGGTATCTTGGAAGTTGTACCTATTCTGCAGAAACTCTGCTGTACTTCAAATTTTAAGTTTTGATGTTTTCTAGGCTACCCATACTTTCTTACAAGACTGAGCAGTGACAGAATCCTGCAATTCCTACCCAGCCACACAACCAGGAGGCTAAATAACTGACATTCTATAGCACACTGTGTTGCTACACTGTGACACTGAGTACATAGGTGAGTCAAATGCGTTTTTGATTTAGGATATTTTCTACTTATCACATGTGCAAGAGTTAAAATTATGAAAACATAACACACATAAAAGAATGTATTCCTTAACTTCCTCCATTCTTTCTATATTATTCTTACCTATCTCCCCACCACTCTGTAAATCCTGTGAGTTACCAAACGCTGTTACCTTAATGTTTTACTAATATTATGCAAGTCTAATAATTTTCTTCAAACTTCCTAGTCCACTCTATATTTTTGACATTACTCTACACTAAAATATAATCCTTCCCTACAGTGTTCATTTTTGCCTTATTCCAATTTAATTACCAAAACACCACTGAGCAATTTTTTTCATTGCAATACATATCTGATAATGTTAATCTCTTGTTCAAAATAGTTAAATGACTGTTTAACCCTTACAATATACATACAAGGTTTTATGATTCTGAGAAAACAAGATTTTATGTTTCTCAAAGCAAAATTATTACTTGCTTCAAAAACCTACAACACTACTCACTATCTGCTTAATTCAAATCCCTTTAATTAGGTATGATTAACTTTTTCGAATCTTGCTTCTGTTTATCCTTCAGCTTACCTTCTACTTAATTTTGTAAGCAACTAGAGGGCAGGAAACATTCCACTTTGTGCAGGATTGTATCTTAAGTATATCAAGAAATGTTTAATTTTAGTTAATTAGGAAATGGATAAATGGATTATGGAATTAATGAACTTTATCTCCCTGATTGTCGTATTGCCTACATAATACATAGCAAAAATGCAGTTGTGGAAAACTTGATGAAAGGGGAAGGATGCAGATTCTTCCTTACATGTCTGTGTGCTCTTTAATTTTCTGATTGAAAAGAAAAAGGACAGTCTGCAATAATTTTTGTCTCAATTTCTCATCTCCTGTAACATTTCCATATATTCTCTGAGAGAATTTCTTTTTGTTCTTTTGTATTAGATGAATTCTTTAAATTGATCAAATTGAGCAGGAAATGGAAATAAGTTCTAGTTACTTTGCCTCCTTTATCCTTGGCCACATAGCAATATGGACATGTGCTAGTTATATATTTTTGGTAACTGAACCTAGAAGAGACTTATTGAGGCAAAATTTGAAATAATAATATCATGATTTAATTTATCTGTAAAATATAAGATATAACTGAAATCTATTTCAGTTTTATATTTTCTGGAAAAGTTTATTGTAGTACCAGAACCCATCATCACCATCTTTTTGTCACTTTTGGCTGCATTTTTTTCGTATGATATGATGCTGTAAATGGACATCATTATTATTTTTCATTAAGACAAAGATAATCATGAAGAAAGAAACCAATGTTGCTTTTACACTTTATGCCTCAAGAGTTGTAGGTCTGCCGATAAGGAAGGGGATCTGGGGCTCAAGGAATGAGCATATTTTATGTATCTGTCTGCTTCCACAATTGATTAAGTGTGCTAAAGCATTTGCACTCTTTTAGCTAATGTGCCAAGCAGACACTGGTGGATTCAAAAAGCAAGTGGCCATTCTTTATTAAATAAATCTCATTTTTCCTTCAAGCTAAGTTTATAGTCACACAGCAATCTGTAAAGAATAATTGACATTTTTCCCTCTCAAATAATAAATTCATTTATTAAGGAGCAGTTACACAAACTTTTCAATAAACTTCAAATACCAAGTCCCTAAAGGAGAAGCATAAACATGCTATAATATTATAGTAAGAAAGTACTTTACATATAAATAGTACTTTAAACTAATATTCTCAGTAGTCAATTTTATAAAAGAATCCCACAAAATAAATGCAAAGCTTTTCTTGTGTAATTTAAGATTTAATCATTGTGGTTTATCTGCCAAATAACTATAATTTACAACCAGAGTAAATGGTCTCATTTAATTTTCAAAGCGGTGATGGTTCAACTGAATACTAGGGTAGAATCACAGCAGGAAATTGACTTCCCATGAAATTGAAAAGATTTTCCTTCTACAGATTTAAAATCTAGGAAAATAAGAAAAGTATAGATAGTACTACATATTTTGTTGAATAGAACTTATTTATAAATAGGCAAATCTACAAAGACATACACATGCTGCCAATATGTATTAATTAAAAGGAAATGATATATTTAGGGTATAAAAGTGACATAGTGCTCAACCCAGATAGTTGTACATCCTCAATCAGTGAAATAAGTCTAATAAGTTTCTTTATCTTCACATTCAGTATGATATTTTCAGACTTTTATTTTTAGAGGAAAGGAAGCAAATGAAACATTTTGAAATTTAAAGTTTTTAAAAAGTTCAACTTTTTATTAGAAAATAAATGTTCATTAAGACTAATTATTTGCAAAATAGAAATGTACAATATATATTATGTTCTTATGCAATATTAATTTTTATTTTTGAACATTTCACAAGATTAAGGGCTTTTAAAGATTAATTAGCATTTTATCTTAATATTTCCATCATAACAATGTAATATGTTAACTAGTGTTTATTAGATAGATGAATGTATAGAAGTAAAAAAAAAATAAAAACAAATACCTATGCAGAGAAGATTTTTGTGTGAGTAACACAAAAGTTAAGACAGGAATCCAGCATACATGTGGAGATCAAGGTAACCTCCAGCATATCTAAGAAATCAAAGAAAACTAGGGATATTACTGAGAAAGAATATGCAAACTGTTCTGAAAGAGTTTATTTGTTTTTCAGAACTCTGTAGTGGCTGAAGAGTACCTTAACTGATGAGTCATGACAGCTACTATGTATACCTGGTCTTAATTTCATAGCAGCTTGTCAGTTGTAAGCAAAACTAGCCTTAAAAACTCATTCCAGAAGCCAAAAGTATCAGTATTTTTCCTTGTGATCTCTCAGGCCTATTTTAGTTGAGCATAACAAGAATGTTCTCATTTGAATGCTCATTTTCCACAAATGGATGAGTGAATAGATGGACGAATGGAAAAAGAGAAATAAACTCTGGTAAAATTTTCTATATTTTAAGAATAAATATATTCACAAAGCTATATCTGAAGAATTCAGTTCCTTCAGCATCTTCATCTTTTATAGTAGTCAATAACTACTAGCAAATTGTACTGAAAATGTAATTCATCTTTTGAAATTACAGTAAATTTCACTTAAGAAAGTTACTGTTATGGCTATTATTTCCCAGCCCTATTCTAAAGTACTTCAATAAATTCTAAACTAAATTTCTATTAAAATATTGTCCTTTCTTTCTCTTTTCATACACATTTCATTGATATACCTCCAGAGATTACAGTAATGTTGAAATGTATTTAAGATATTTTGCTCTGTTAGTGACAAACTATCCCTTTTAAATGTGTGCTTTACAGAGAAGTCTAATAAGTTTCTGAAATGCATTCCCTGAATATATGAATAAATTTTAGGAATAATTTCCTTTAGTAAGCCTATAGAATTAGAAGCTAGAACATAAATAGCTCAACTTGAAACTATGAATTTCCTAAAATGGTGACAGTTATTTTCAAGTAGAGAGTGTTCTTAACTAGCATTTATATGAGCTCATCCAATTTATAGAAACTGAGGCCCAAATTAAATTTCCTTTTCCCACTTAATATGGTTTGCACAATAGGAAACAATTTAATTCCTCGCATTTTCACTTTTGCACTTTCATCAAATCACATACATTCTGCTATAAAATCAAATGTGACTCTTGACTGTGTTATCTTCTTGTCTGTCTCTAACAATTAGTGGTAACAATATTTGTTATTCATTTAGAAAAAAATAAACAAATGATTCCACCAAGTAAGCAGACTCTAATCATATTTCTGGTATCATTCATCAGTTCTTTTGGAAAGGAAATTATTTTGTGACTGAGAATAAAAAAGAAATTTTAGGAAAATCTTTAAATGTAGGGAAACAAAGATACAATCGATCTCAAGGCAACCATAGAAAGAAATACATAAGCCAAATATTTATCACACAGAACAAACACAAGGAGAATGTGGACAACTGTAAAGTGGAAAAAAAATGTACACTGCTTTTATTTTAGACTTTCTAATAAAATAAAATCGACTAGAGAGATGATAAAATGAATTTTTTATTACCATATATTTAAAATACAGAATAGTTACATTGATTCCAGGGAGTTCATACATGCAGATATCTTCATCATTCCCATTCCTTCCTCCTCCTCTTCTTTGCCTGTAGTCCTCCTAGATTCTCTTTCCCCATTGCAGAAATTCTGCTTTCTTAATTCCTGTTTGTCCTTTATTTTATTTAGTTATTTATTTATTCATTTATGTATTTATATAATAATTTTCTCATATAAGAAAAACATGAAATATTCAATATTCTGTGCCTGAATTATTTCACCGAGTGTTATAATCTTAAATTTCATTTATTATCTGCAAATGACATGTTATTATTCTCTACGGCCAAATTTTCTTTATCCAATTGTCTATTCATGGGCGTTTAGACTTTTTTCAGAGCTTAGCTATTGTCAATTGTACTACCATAGACATGGATATGTGTGTATTTCTACAGTATGGTGCCTTAAATTTGGGGAAGAATATGCACAGGAAAGGTATATCTGGGTCAAATGGAATCTGTGTTTTGTTTGCTTGTTTGTTTTTTGTTTTATTTTAGGAATCCTCACATTGACTTTCATAGTGGTCACATTAGTTAGCATTCTCACCAACATCACAGAATTCATTTCCCCCTCACAAGGTTGCCAGTATTTGTTCATATTTGTGATCTTGATGGTAGCTATTATTACTGAAGTAAGATGAAATCTCAGAATCAGTTTTATTTTTATTTCTCTAATGGCTAAAGTTGAACATTTTTCTTATACTTATTAGGCATTTTTTATTCTTTTTTTGAGACGTCTACTCAGTTCACTTGTTCATTGGGCTATTTTGCTTCTGGAGGAGCATAAATTGTAAAAATAATTTTATTGGTACATTTTTGACATATATAATGTTCACACTCGCCATAGAGAAAATGTACCTGTGCATAATATGGATGTATGTTATTTCTTTTTTCTACTTCATTTCTTTTCAGGCCTTCTTCTCTTCTCCGTTTACAAAACTTTGTTCCTATAGTTTTCCTTCCATTCTTTTTTTAAAATTCCTGTTGCCTTCCTTCCCTGTCTTCCTCCTTTGTTCCCCTTTCCATTTGAACATTTTTTTATTTCCCAAAATCTATGGAGGAAAGTAATTCTTTGCACTCTTTGTATATTCTAGGCACTACTCTTTTATCTAAAGAGTAATTTTTTCCCATTTTGTAGGTTTTATTTTCACTTGTTTCATCTGCTGTGCAGAAGTTTTAAATTTGATATCACTTTCTGTGCTATTGGATTTCTGTTTCAGAAGTCCTTGCCTATTCCTACAGCTTCAAGTGTTTCCTCTACATTCTCTTCAAGAAATTTTTAAATTTCTGCATGTGTATCTAGGTATGTGAGTTACTTTGTTTTGATTTTAGTACAGTGTGAGAGATGTGGATCTAGTTTCAATCTTCTGCATGTGGATAACATCATTTGCTAAAGAGGCTCTCTTTTCATCAACATATTTGTGCTACTTTGCCAACATGAGATGATCAAAAGAATGTAGGGTTATTTCTGTGTTTTTTGTTCTATTCCATTGATCTACATGTCTGTTTTGAGCCAGTATGATGCTGATTTTGTTGTTATAGTACCTTCAAATTCTTTATTATCTGCCTCCCACTCTTATCTTTTGATCATGATTATTTTGACTACTCTGGGTCTGTACTGCTTCCATATAAACTTTAGGATTTTTTTTCCAATTCTGTGAAAAATATTGTAAACATTTTTAAAATGATTTCATTAAATCAATAGATCAATTTTGTAAAATGGTGATTTAACAATATTATTTTTTTCTTTTTCCAGGATCAGGGTATGTGTTTCCACTTTCTATTGTCTTAAAAATTTCTTTCTGCTGAGGATTTGGCTCAGTGGCCTAAGCATCTGCCTGGCAAGTGCAAGGTCATGAGTTCAATCCCTGGTGCTGCGAAAAAAAAAAAAGAAAAAAAAAGGTCAAAAATTTCTTTCTTTATAGTTTTATAGATTTTTTTTTGGTTTGGTTGGTGTTTTGGTTTTTATTAATAGAGGTCTTTGTGGTCTTTCAGATATTTGGCTAGGTTTATTCTCAGGTATTTAATGTTTTTGAAGCTATAATAAAATAAATTGTTTTCCTAATTTCTTTTTCAAGTTGAGATTATTACTGGTGTATATAAACATTATCTGTTTTTGTGTGTGGATTTTTTTTTTCTGTCACAAATTGAAGAAACCAGCATCAAGAAATACTAAAAGAAATCTTTAAAAAAGACTAGGATGAAAGCATCTAGGACACCAAAGGAAAGAATACATTCACCAGCAAAGTAGTTAAATAAAATGAAAAGAGAAAGAAATTAAGCCCAGTAAAACCAATATACTATTAATAATGAGTACCTATGCTTCAATAATACTGCAATATTCAATATATCTGGCCTCACTGCTGCAATCAAAATACCCAGAGCAGAAGAATGGGTAAAAAACCAACTATTATAGAATGCAGCTATATTTTGCCTGCAAGAGAAACACTCTTCTACGAAAACAAACTAACTGAACACAAAATGATGGAAAAGAATTTACAAGCAACTGGAACCTGAAAGCAAGCAGGAGTAGCTATTCTAATTTGTGACAAAGTAGACTTCAAGCCAGTATCAGTCAATAGAGACAAGGCCACTACATATCTTACTACATATTTGTAAAGGGAACAATTCACCAAGGATGGATAGCAATTGTAAATATGTATAAACAAAACATCAA
>RJWT010010946.1:0-23711 GCA_004365215.1 Cuniculus paca | reverse complement strand
AACCTCTGTGTCCGAACATCAAAACAAGCTATTTCATTGACCCGTGAAGTCTCCAGTCTGACCTCCACGTCCCGCCTGCCTCATGCACGTCTTGCAAAGGGAAGGATACAAGTACTGCGGAGTCCTGAGACCCTCTGCGATGTTCCCCTGCTTGCTCCCAGGAGCCAGCCTTGATCTCCACCCTCGACACACCCCTCATGCAACAAGCCTGCACCTGCACTCCAAACACACTCGGGGTGCACGCAGCACACGTCCATTCCCATGCAAAACCCCGCAAAATTGACGGCAGATGCTGTGGGAAAGAGGCGGGAAGAGAGACTGTGATTAGCAAGGTGGGCTCAAAGGCATGTCTCCTTTATTACTCCCACCCAGTAATAACACACAAGGGCAGCACGGCCTGAACTCGAAGGCAGACTGTGCCCGAGGAAGATCAAGGCTTGTGGGGAAGACAGAAGTGCTCTGGTTTTTTTTTATTGTTTTGTTTTGTTTTTTTTGGTACTGGAAATCAAACTCAGGACCTCATGCTTGCAAGGCAGGCGCTTGTGCCACTGAGCTATATCCCTGGTCCCAGAAGTGCTCTTTGACCTGTGAACTAATTTATGTTCACACTGTGATTCAGATTCTAACCGTTCCCTATTTTCCACCACTTCTCAGGATCAGGTGGCAATTCCCACGCTGTCTCTGGGCTCCAGAAAATAGTGATGATCAGTGATGAGTTTTGCAAAACAAGAGTCCTCAGCCCATCAATAGTTTAGGTTCTGAGTGGCCTGGGGGTCCCCCTTATCATGATGGGACCATAGGCCAGGCCAGAAAGCCAGAGACTGTCAGGCCGGAAGGGACCCCAGGGTGTGTCTGGGCAAACGTCTAACTGCCCAACTCACACCTGTGTATTAGTCTGCTACAGCTGATGTAACAAAACAGCCACGGGCTGAGCAGCTTCCAGAGAGGCGAGTTCTGCCTCCCAGCTCTGAAGGCTGGGCTTCCTAAATGAAAACGTCTATAGGACTAGTTCCTCTGAGGGACAGAGCTGCTGTGCCTTTCTCCTTGGCTCATAGAGGCCCGCCTTCACGCTCACCTGGTCTTCTGTGTCTCTGTGTCCAAACTTCACCCTTTATATCTGTCTACCTGATTAGGATGCACCTAAGGACCTCGTTCCAACTTGATTACCTCTGTGCCGATTCTCCAGCCAAACAAAGCTGCATTCTGAGGTGCTGAGCTAGTGGGAAGCCAACATATATTTTTGGGGTGACACAATGAACCCATCATGTTCTGGTTCTCCTGGCTTCTCATTGTTGGATCTCTGCTCTCGAGGTCGTGCTTCGGTACTAACACTTAATAATTTTTCTGTCAAATCTTTTCAGAGGCTGAGACCATTTCAGACTCTCACAGCTATGGCTGATGGGATGTTCTTAAAATAGGAGAAATTGGGAGACCAGAAACCTGAGCTTTCTTTTCCCCAGGATCTCAGGGCCATTGGCTGCTGAAGGGGGAGGGGCAGTCCTGAGCCACCTCCAGGTCAAGCTTTGCCTCAGGGTACAGGGGTTTTCTTCTTCTGATCCACTCAGCCCAACTCTGAGCAGACTGTGGCTGTCACCTCTATATTCCAGGAGGGAGACAGTGTTGGTCAGTTTTGTGCCACTGTGACAAAATGACTAAGATCATCAATTTCTGAATTGGAAAAGTTTATTTTTGGCTTATGGTTTCAGAGAATTCAGCTCATGGTCACTTGTCCCTCTTGCTTTTGGGCCTGTGGTGGCACAGTACACCATGGCAGAAGCACATGGCAGAGGAGGCCTGTTTACCTCATGGCGGCCAGGAAGCAGTGTGAGAGAGAGACAGGAAGGCGCTGGGGTCCAGTATCCCCTGCAAGGACACACTGAATGCCCGAACGTCCCCCCACTAGGCCTTACCTTCCAAAGTTTCCATCACCTGCCAGAAGTGCTGAGTGCTGGGGGCCAAGCCTTCCAAATGGACCTTTGGGGACATTCCCGATCCCAACTCTAATGGGTGTAGAGTAGCAAGTGGCCACGAGAATGCCACTCATTGGTGTTAGGGGTTATTCTAGTTACAAAGAGCACAATAACAAGTAGGGTCCTATTATTATCCCCCCACGCACCCCGTTAACTCACGTTCCTTTGGCCTCTTGAGGCAGTGAACTGACTAGTTGTCCCAGCCCTTGGCCTTTTCCAATGGGGTTGCATTGGTGACCCTGAAGGCTCTACCTCGAGTGTCCAAGCCTAAGTAATAAGGAGTCACCCTCCCTCCTTCCTCTTCTAGTCCCCAGCAAGGAGAAACAAGCCCTCTCACTGCTCTGCAGCACACTACTCCTGCTCCGCACCCTGGCCTCACCCCTCCCGGACCCATCACTCCCAACCCAGAGGAGAACGCTCCTGGGCTGGTTCCTGCTTCATCTTCTTCCTGTTAATTAACACGAAGTACCTGCTTCTGAGAAGTGCCTGGCTATTTATTTCAGAACAGGCAAGTCAGGACACAGGTCTACAGCCACAGCGGGGGAAAGAAGCAGCAGGGGGCTGTGGCTCCTGGGCACAGGGGCTCCACCTCAGGGAGAAGGGTGGGTGCTCCCCGTGGGGCGCAAAGCTCAGGGTTTTGGTGACCCTTTCTGTGCGGGCGGCCTGCCTGTGTGCAAAGCAGGGGGTCCCCACAGGAGGAGAGGCCGCGTGAAGCTCCCACAGCCGCTTGTCCCAACTTGTCCCCCCCAAGTGACAACACCGGAAATTCTATCCTTGGGCTCATGCAGGTTTTACGGAGCCCCTGTCAAAGCGACAGCATTTTACCTTAGCAAGCAAGACTTCCCGCAACTGAGAAGCAAATGTCAGACTCCGGTCAGCATGGGCCACTCCTCAGCCGGGGGAGAGGCGGCAGAGGGGGCACCCTGCCGCCGGGCTGGGGGCGAAGGACCTCACTCACTTGGGAAGTTTGCTCAGGGAGAGTCTTGCTCTGTGACCACTGATCAAAAGAGTGTCCAGTCGAGGTCACTTTAGTCACTGCCATCTGCCCTAGAGGACAAAGGCCTGTTTGTGGTCAGGGAACCCGAAGCCAGAGGTGGCCGTGGGGAAAGGCAAGTCTTGTAAAAGTGGCCTCAGTCAGCGAAGCGACTGGCGCTTTGTACCCTTCCTGTCTGACTGCAGAACATTCATAGAGAGGACAAAGACAGCGATTCTCCAACGTGTTTGCCTTTCAGGAAGCCGCACGAACCCGCGGGTGAAACGTGATCGCCCGTGGGACTCTCTCCTGATGCTGTGAGAGGCCTCGGAGGGGCGCTCCCTCTCTGGGCTCTGGTCGGGAGGCTGGCTTTAAACTTGGGGTTGGGACAGAGTGGAGCGCACGCTTAGCAACGCACGAGCCCTGGCTTCAATCCCCAGCACGCAAAAAAAACAGACTTGGGGCTGAGTACTTGACACTGGGACAACAATCAAAAAGAAGCCTGCCACACTGTGGAAGGTGGGGTATTCCCAGGCTTTCCCTACCCATCGGAGAAGGCCAGGCGCCTTTGGGCTCAGGCTTGGCGGCCCAGACAAGATTTGCAGCGGACGGCCACCAGATGGGGCCTCAGTTCTGCTCAAGCTGACACACGGGCCGGCTTTGTTCCCTCGCTGACAAGGGCTGACAGCTCCTGGAAGAAGTCAGTCCCAGGAAGGCCGATGGGACCCGCGGAGCCACACGTTCTGCTTTATTTGTTCAGCCTCACAAGGCTCCAAGCTCATACACATGGACAGCCATAGCCATCGACCGAGAGCTCGTAGAAGCAGAGATTTCTTCATGCAGTGGGTTGCGTCGTTAAGAGTCCTACCACCTCCCAACACCGTGCTGAGGCTGGATTCAGAAGTGATTTTTGTTTTGTTTTGTTTTAGCTCTCAGAGTGTTTGGTTAACCTGGGGGGGCAGGGAGTTTGGGTAACTTCTTGCTCCTGGAGAACCATCTTTAAAATCACATTAGCCTTCTGAATAAATCATTTAATTTTTATTGTTTACCAAAAACAATAAAACTTTCAGAGACTGAAGAGCACGGTGAACTGTATAATTTTCTTCTCTTTCGTAAACATTTCTATGACTTTTCCCAAGGACTGAAGTTAGCCAGGAAATAGGTCTAACATCTCGCTCCACCAGTCGACGTTTATTTCTGGGCTCTGGAGAAGAGGTGTGAGCCCTTGGTGTGGTAGGAATAGAGGTGACCACAGTGACTCTGGCATCGGGGACCCCTGTGCGTTCAGGGATAATTCTGTTCACCTCCCCCCCAGCATCGCTTGCGGTGCTTGGCACATCCGATGTCTGGCAGTCACTAGTCCCCAGGCACCCGTGCTCCAGCTCCACTCTCCAGGGTTTGTCTCCGAGCACCGGGACACGGCAGGCCCTGCTTGGGGCCTGGATGTCCCTTCCGGTACCAGCAGGGAGAAGTGGACGCACTGTGCCTGTTCCTGGCTCCACGTCTCCAGGGCAGGAGGGTGGACACATCTTCCGGGCCTCCTGCCATAGGCTCCCTGATGACAGCGTCCAGTTTTCAAAACATCACCTTGCAGAGAGTTCCTGGCCTAGCCAAATTCAGCTTCTTTTGTTTTGGCACATACCAAGGGGGGCTGTCCCGCAGGCCCCACGATGGGCTCCGGCGTGTGCTCTGGTTTTTCTTGAAGAACACCCACCCCGGTACAGAGAGGGTCCCCTTAGCATTTGCAGGGAAGGCGCTGCAGGATCCACTGAGGGGTGACCTAGGGGATCCCCTCAGGTCAGTAGCAAGCACTGCAGCATGATGGAAACAGCGCGCCCGTAGGAGTCAGACCAGCCGGTCTCGCTCTCGGCTGTGCACCATTACCTCCGGGAACGCGTCCCCACTCCACTCCCACGCCAGAGCCCCCACGGGCGCAGGGTTAGGTCTTCGCCCTGCAGCCCCCGGCCGCCTGACTGCACAGCTGGCCGCGCGCCATCTGCTGGTCAACTGAGGCAAAGCCGCTTCCCGAGGCCCTCGGGCTTCCAGCTGGAGGAATTTGGAAATGATTTCGCCTCACCCCTTGATTTTGAGTGGAGGAGGTTTGGGCCTGAAGAGGATGACAGGCCTGTCTGAGTTCTCACAGTGCGACAGTCTGGCGTCTTTGTGTCTGAACCCTGCCTTGGCAGTCAGGTGCTCACATAACCGTGGGCGCATTTTGTAACTTCCCAGCAATCAATTTTCTTATCTGTCCAACAGGGACAGGAGGCTCACTACCTCAAGGATTTTTTTAAAGGGAAGATTAAGTTAGGCAATGCGTGTGGAGTGTTTGGGACTGTGACTGACCCTGTTTAGAGATTCACCTCTGGGGTGTTCTTCATCCCAGAGCTATTGATCTGCATTGATAATTTTCCTATGGATGGACGACATTCTCCTTCAGATCTGAAAGGGAGGGAGTGCCGGGTCCTGATCATCCAGGAATTCACTGACAGGCATCTGGCTTTTGGCTGGAACATTTGGCCTTGGCTCTTGAGTGAAAGGCCAGTAGAGATGGCCTCTGGGAGCCATCACGATTCAAGTCCACCGAGCTGCATCTGGTAACTTAGGAAGGAGCCTGAGTATAGGGCTGGGGACAGAGAAAGCTCCATTTGCTCCGTCTAACTGGGGGGACCCACTAGGAGCGCAGCTGCAGACACTTCTCTGGCTCCCTCTGCTTCTGAAGCAATGGCATTTGGAAAGATCACTACGTTAACCCTACTGGATCTCTCTCTCTCTCTCTTTCTCTCTTTTCTTTTTGAGACAGGCTGGCCTTGAACTCCTGGCAATCTTCTTGCCTCAGCCTTGCACCACCATACCCAACCAAGACCATAGTCTTTTCAGTAAGTGTGAATACATTCCTCCTGTTTGTTACTGGTCTGGCCATTCCGTTAATAACAGTGACAGCGAACCTCATCAGAGCCCAGGGAAACAAGGAGGGAAAAAATGAACACGTGTCCCATCTTCTCCTCCTCTTCTCAGACCTTCTAGAGGTGCCTTCCAGGAGTCTGACCAATCATACCCAGCAGATAAGGAGCCTGACTCATGTGCCCATAGATGTCAGCCTCACAGGACACAGAACAGGGCAGAGAATGGGTTTCGGGGAAAAAACTGGGGAGAAACATACATGGGCATGGCTTACACATATGTAGAGGAAGTTTAAAAATATTTGAATTCTTTATATATTCAACTGTACCTCCCTCAACTTGAGGAGATTCTCTGTGACCTCATTTGTGAGACTTGTATTTCTAATGGTACCATTAAAAATGTTGCTTTTCTCCCTACTCTACTCTTCTTCTCATTCTTGTAGTGGCTCTCATCCCATATCCAATATAACTGGGGTTATTAGAAGTTTACATGGAAATGGGCAGGGAAATAGATAAGCATGCCTTTCTAGAACATTCCTAACCATCCCCTACCCCCCATCAGCAGTTTGTTCTTCAGTGAAGCACCCCCCCGAAGTCTCATGCTCCCATAGGTGGGGCTTTTGGGAGGTGGCTGATCATAGATGTGTGATGCTAGATTAGGGTGTGTGACAGTGGGATTAAGAGTACATCATAACTAAATTGGTTTAGCATAGATTTGGGTGTGCATAATGGAAACTACATCCTGGGTAAGGGTAGTGTATGGGTAGTACCATCCAAAAGGCTTGTAGCGTGGATGGGAAAAAAGGGAAAGGAAGGTTTGCTGCCTTCTGCTTGCTGCTTTCTGCCTACCCTGCCATGGACTGTTTCTTCTCTACCATGTTCCTCCGCCATGCCACCCTGCTTTGGAGCTGGCCAATTATGGGCTGAAACCTCTGAAAACTGAACTGAAATAAGCCTTTCCTCCTTTAAATTTTTGAGTATTTTTTCTTAGCAGCAAGAAAATATTAAGAAGGGGCTGATTCTGGGAATCTGGGCAATGAGTGTGCAGGAGTCTAAAGAGAAGATTTGGAGAAGTATACAGGTCCCAGAGCAGGGGAGATGTTCAAGCTAAGAAAGGGCTTCAACTTTATTCTGAAAGGAGCAAGCCAGCATCAAGGAATTTCCATGAGTGAGCAATCTGGCCATCACTATTTTGTTGACCAGTCATGGTCGCAGGAATATGGTGGCTGAAA
This sequence comes from Cuniculus paca, assembly GCA_004365215.1. NCBI lineage: Eukaryota > Metazoa > Chordata > Mammalia > Rodentia > Cuniculidae > Cuniculus > Cuniculus paca. The sequence continues at coordinate 16,636 of RJWT010010946.1, read as the reverse complement.
AGTGGCTCAGAACCACAAGCATAGTATGTCTTCCAGTAAACTGGTAATTGATGATGAAGACCTGATCTTGGCTGGTGGCAATAAAAGATGAGGAATAGGGCTATCATCATCTACAAAGAGATGCTGTTATGGTTTAAATCTGGACTGTCCCCCAAAGACTCATGTGTCGCAAGGTGGAACTTTTAAAAGGTGATTGGATCATGGGGGCACCACACTCATCAGTGGATTGACCATCGGTGAGTTTACACTTAAATGTGCTGTGAGGGGGGGCAGCCTGATTGGAAAAAGTGCATCGCTAGGGGTGTCACTTTGGAGGGTGCATCTCTCTCCCTAGTTCCTACCTTCACTCTAGGCTTTCTCAGTACCTTGAACTGAGCAGCTTTCTCCTACCACGCTCTTCCACTGTGGTACTTCTGCCTTGGATCCAGCCTAAATTCCCTGAACCATGGGTCAAAGTTAAGTTAAATTGTGGGTGTCAGCTATTTGGACCCAGTGATGGGAGAGCAGCTACTACAGGTGCTAAGGAGCGGTGGTGTTCAGGACCAACTTTAATGTCTGCCGGAAGTAACTTGTTTTACTTCTGTTTGTGCCATGTTAAATTACATAGGTAGAGGAAAACACTTTTTTTTTTTTGAGTACCTGCATACAAATTTCTGGGTGATATTGGAGCGCTATGACAGCGGTCTTGGAGGACTCGTTCTCTAATGCTGACTGCCATGAGAACATGCTAGAACAAAAAGTATATTTGTAACAGGCAGCCCACATACCCCGGGTAGGGGCTCAGCCCAGGATCAGGTTCAGGGTACCTCATAAGCCTCTCCCGTGCCCCATGAGTTTTAGTGTGGCATCGCCACTTCATGTGCGGCAGAAGGGACCTTGGGGGATGGAGGGTCTTTCATCGGACCATTTCTTGTTAAATTCTTTCTGTGCTCACATTCCACAGCCACATCAGCAAGCCTTCCTGGCCATGTATCAAACTCTAAGCCTCTTCACAAGGGGCTGGTGGCCTCCACGGTGGCTCTTGTGGGAATCACTTCCCAAAGAGGGTCAGGCAGTGACCTATGCTGCAGCCTCGATCAGGGTCAACACGTGAGACTTAAACAGCGCCCCCCTCTGTGCCTCCCCCTGCACATCCAGCCTGACCCCGCTCTCTACCCACCTCCTGCACCCCAGTTAGTGCTCCCTGAATGCGGAGCAGGATCCTACAACTGAGTTTGTAGCTCGGTTCTTCACAAAGCATTCAATTCGAGGTCAGCTCAGACCACTTGAAGTCGCCTCCCTCCAGGTGACGGAGTCCCAGTTCTCATCCGGACACGGAGGGCTGAGTGCAGTGACTCCTGGATGCCATGCACGCCTGTCTGCTCCACTTCTAACCTGGGTCATAGGAGATGGGTGCTGGTGACCAGGCCTGGTGGAATAAAGCATGGAGAGATTTCACAGGGTGCTGGGTTCTACCTAAACCCCAAGTAGAGGTGCTGGGGGCGCGGCCCCATGGGTTCCACCCCCAGCACTGATGAATAACGATTAATAAACTTCAGCATGGCCTTAGACTGTACAAATGACAGCGGGACTGTCCCCTGGGGCTCAGGGAGCTATTTGGACATTTGGGTTTAACATTGCTTCTGCAGGCCTCCTGTGTACATGGCTCTTAGGTCCTCTCATTGTCCCTTTTTTTGTCACTGACACCCACCACCCCTTCTCTTTTCCGTCTTCCTAATATCAGTTGCTGAGTTGGAGAATCCAGAAGTTCAACTCTTTGAAAATGTCTAGCAAAATCCTAGGGCAGGTTATGGAGCGGATGATTAGTGACAGTTGAGGATGGGAAGCTGTAATCCTGGAGAGGGACCTCGATTCTTGGAAACAAGGGTGCCAGGGGGGTTTCCGCTGCCAGCCACTGCCATCTGGGTGACACCTGGGAATGATGAGCCCCAGGGCTTCACAGACACCGTCCTGAAGCACCCTTGAGACAGGAGAACCATCATGCCCATTTTACAGACAGGAGTGTGAGGCTGCGCCCGGCCTTAAGGAGTGCTGGTGTGTGCATGCTGGGTCACACCAAGGCCTGTGATGGGCCGTGTCAACATGGGAACAGCGTGGGATGGACAGGTCACTTCCCCATGTCCCCAGTGGTCAGTCCAACAAGGCCTTTCTGGAGCCTGGCATCTGGGCTCTGTCCTGACCCACAGGTGGACCAGCTTGAACCAAAGGCAAATCCCTGGGGACAGATGCCAGGCCTTCCTCCCCAAGACCCAACCAGGAGGCCACTCCTGCGGGACACAGGACTACCTCTCCACAGGCTGGACTGCGAACACTGGTTCCTTCCACTCAGTGACAGAGGGACAGGGACCTCAGCCACCTGAGAAGCAGCCGGCAGGCTGGGCTGGGGTGGGCTGGGCAGGCCAGGGAGGGAAGGGCTCAGGGAAATTTCCCCAAAGAGTCCCCCTGAGCAGAGAGGGAAAGCATCTGAGAAACACGTGAGGACTCGTTTTCCTCTTTTCTCCTTCAGATCACAAAAGTGATTCTCGTCCTTCAGCGTTGCTTTCATAAAACAGAGTGAAGCAGGAAGAAAACGAAGACTTCGCATGCTTCACGGCACAGGCTTTTGTCTGTTTTGCCAGGTCAGGGTGGTGCCGTGTGGTCCTGGCACTGTGCTGCCTGCCCTCGTGTGTCTCTGTGTCCTCCCTGCGCCCGTGTGAAAACAACCCCAAAGAGAAGCTACGAGGAAAGGGCCTTTTGTGAGGTGTGGAGGCCTTGGGGTGGTGCGCTCAGCACTGGGGTGGGTGGCCTCCTAGAAGAGGAAGCAGTGTGCTCCTCTCCTGCCATGGGGGACACAGCAGGAACGCAGCTGTCAGCGAGCCTTGCCAGGCATCGGATCTGCTGCCACCTTGATCTTGGACCTCCAGCCTCCGAAACTGCAAGAATTAAATTTAACGCTTAGAAGCCCCCCCGTCTGTGGGACTTCACTCTAGCAGCGTGAGTGGGCTCTGACTCATATTTCTCAGCCACATCATCAGTAACGCGGCGTAGCAAGCCGCAGTGCGACTGCACCGTGATTTATGCGACAGACCCCTGACGGTTCAATGAGCATTACCATAAATCCTGAGATAGAATCTGGACATTTATCCAGACAAACAAGCTCCGGTGCTTTAGCTCTGCCTTTGGGAAATTGTTCTCAGGTTTAGGAAGCCAAGAAGCCAGCTGCTGGCCAGAGCAGTCCCGGGGCAGCCACATGCAGGTGCGCCTGCCGACAGAGAGCTGTCACCCAAGGCCACAGCGATCAAGCTGTGTGCTGAGGACCCAGCTTGCCAGGGGCCTTCTCTGGCCTGCAGGGCTCTGTGGACACAGTCCCAGGAGAGGACAAAGCCCCTGGCAGTTGTCTGCACCCTACCTCCCCTGTCTTGCTCTCTCCACCCCTGGCAGGGACTCTGTCCCTCCTCACGCTGGCCCAGCTCTGCATCTCTCTCCGTCCCTGGCATCTTCTCTGCGTATTCCCTCCACGTCTGTGTTTGCAGAACGCCGCCTGCCCTGTCGGAGCCCTCCCTACTGCTGTTTCCAAACCTCCCCTCGTTATTCGGCTGTTATTTTGGCGCTGGGGGTCGAGGCCACAGCCGGGCACATGCGAAGCATGTGTGCTACCACTGAGCTCCCCTGTCAGCCCCCCTTTCTTCTTTAAAACCCAGGCGTGCTTGAATCTGCACCGTGACGCGTCTCCTCCCAGGCCGACCTTTCCCGGTCTTTATCTTTGCTGACTCCTGGTCATTCCCCTTACCTATGCAGAGGAACTCTGTTTCTGGGTCTCTCTCCTCGAGATTTTCAGTGACTGTCACCCATGTGAGGGAGCTGGTCAATGCCACAGTTTCTCAGTCCTTGTGTTAGTGTCTTTGGGCCACTATAGTAAATGACTTCAAATGGGTGGCTTAAAATAACAGAAAGTTATCCTCTTGTGGTCCTATAGGCTGTGAGTTCAAAATCAAGGTGTGGACGGCCACTGTCCCTCGGCAGCCTCTGGCCCGGCATCCTTCCTTGCCTCTCCCAGCTGGTGGTGCCTCCAGGAGTTGCCCGGCTCGGGGCTAAGGCACTGCAGTCCTCTCACGCACGTGGCCTGCTCCTGTGAACCAGCAGCGTCTCTTCTTGTCTTTACCCTAAGGATCAGGACTGATGAGACGTTAGTTGGGTTTTTCGTCACAGTGACAAATAACTTGGGATAATCAACTTAGAAAAGAAGAAGGTAGCCGGGTGTGGTGCTGCACCCCTATCACTGCAGCATGGGGGAAGATGAGGCAGGATGGTAAGCTCAAACCCAGCCTGGGCAACTTAGCAAAACGCTGTCACCTCCTTCCCCCTTGCTGCCCTCTTCCCCCAGCTAACAAGAGCCATCGTTACAGCCTCTCCTGGTGGGTGCTCTCTGCCCCTCAACCCCTTGCCTCTCCTTACGCTGAGCCATTCTCATCTGGGGAATCCACGGTCTCCCTGGCTGGGCTCCAGACAGGGAGAAGAGAAAGGTAGGGGTTGGGCTAACTGCTTCTGCTTTAGACTTGTTATGGTTGATACACTGTGTCAACTTAAGAGGTTTTGCCCTTAACTAAAAGACTCAGCAGGGAGCCAGGGTTCTTACTTTGTAAATATCCTCAGCCTGCAGTCGTCTGATCATCTATTCAGAGGATAATGGTAGGCAGGGTGGCATCTATGGGCATCTCCTTCTGAAGGGGGTGCCCATTGTTAATTCCCTAGTATCTTGTTTTGAAGTCCTATATCATTTTCATTGTTTTGTTGGGTTGGGTTTTATTCCGTTTTGTTTGATTATGTTATATCTGATGGCATGGGCAGCTACTTCAAAGATGGCAAGGTATATTATGATAGCTATTTTGGATTTACTATTGTCTTGTTTTGAAGTCCTCTGTTGCATTCATTGCTTTGTTTTCATTGGTTGTATTCTGTTCTTTTTGTTTGATTCTTACTATGTCTGAAGGTATCTGCAGCAATTTTGAAGACAAGAAGAAGCATTATGGTAACCACTGTTGATTTCGTATTGTTTTGAAGTCCTGTGTCACTTACACTGGTTTGTTTTGATTGGGTTTATTCTGTTTAATTTTGCTTGGTTTTATTTTCCTTAAAGAAAAAATATCCTCATCCTGTGCAAGAGGAGGGCACAGAGATTTTGCAAGTGTTACACTGGCCCTGGAGGGGTTGGGGGTGGCCTGTGTACAGTATAAGGGAGGAGAAGTGGCTTCTCCCCTCTTCCTGCTCTGGCTGCTTTTGCTGTCTGCTGCCTTGAAGTGTTGCTCCAGTGCCGTGCCACCTTGTCTTGGAGCCAGCTGATTATGGACTGAAACCTCCACAAACTGTGAGCTGAATAAACCTTTCTTTCCTTCATTTTGGGTGTTGGATATTTTGTCCCAGCAAGGAGAGAAAAGTAACCAAGACAAGACTCATGGCCTCAAACCTCTTGAGACTTAGCTGCTTTACCCACTTCCATTGTGAGTTTTTGTTCCCTGGCAGTGGATTTCATACCCCACCCCACCCCCGCTCCATCTTTGTAAACTTAGTTTTATGTCCTGCCTCACATAGGCTGAGAAAATAGACACCAGCAGAGGGAACTTCAGTTCTCATCTCCAAACCTACGAATGTACCCACATCGGCACTTGTCTCGCCTCTGGCTTCCATCAAAATCAGCTGCCCACCAGATCTAGGTGTGGTGATGCGCATCTGTAATCCCAGCACTCAGGAAGCTGAGGCAGGGGGACTGTGAGTTTAAGGTCAGGCTGGGCTTCACAGTGAGACTTTATCAAAGGGGCAAGAGGAAGAGGGAGAAGGCAAAGGGGAAGGGGAAGGAAAGGAGGAAGGAAAAAGAAGAGGAGAGAAAGAAAAGGCCCCCACATGAGCTCACTGCAGCATGGTGACTCTTGAGAGTACAGCCTTCTTACGGCCTTTGCTCGACACCACCGCCACAGGGTAAGCACGCAGTATCCGCTGAGTGGAGGGTTTTCTTCTTCTACTTCTGCTTCCTTCCCCCTCTACTGGATCATCATTCCCAACATACAAATATGAGCTGGGATGTTCATCATGTCAATTTTTTTTTTTTTGGTACCAGGAATCAAACTCAGGATCTTGAGCTTGCCAGGCAGATGCTGTGCTGCTGAGCCACGTCCCCAGTATGCGATGTTCATCATGTAAAGAAAAGTCTGTCTGTGATTTCCCTGTCCCCTTAGTCTCCTTCCCTTTCTCTGTCCTCCTTTGTTGCAAAACGTTTCCACCAAGCAGCCTCCAACACACTGCTATCTCCACGTCTCCACCAAATCTTTGATCATTGAATTCTCTGCCTTCTTTTCAATCCCAGCCCTACCCCAATCTGGCTTCAGGCCCCAGTGCTCTCCCGAAATGGGTTTTCTCAAGGCCAACAGGGACCTGCGTGTTTCCAACCCCACCACCTACCATAGGGCAAGACATGTCCGCACACTCCTTCCTTTCTCTCATCCATGATACAAAGATGATTATTCTCCTGTCCCACCAAGTATTTCTAATTTCTTCTCCCTGGGGGTCTGCACTACCACTTGCTGGTGAATTGCAAATCTCTAATCTCCAGACTCCTAAACCACCCAAATACTGGCTTGGTGCCTCCCCTGGATATTTCAGGGGCATCTTAAGCTTACTACTTCCTAGTCCTTACCCTTGATTCTCTCCCCCTCACCTCATGGGTGTCCTCCATCACACCTCAGAAAATGACCCGTCCCCTCTCATATAGCTCAAGCCCAACAATTAGCGTCAAACTTTTGGGAGTGTTTCTGGAGACAGAGTTCTAGAACACAATCTGCCAAGTCAAAAGGCTTGTGCCACTCTTAAAAGTGCAGTCCTTCCTCAGTATCTGTGGGCGACTGGTTCCAGGATGTTCCTTAGACCCCAAAATCCATGGGTGTGCAAATCCCTTCTAGAAAATGTCGTATGTTTGCCTATAATCTACACACATCTTCCTGTGTAAATCATCTCTAGATTATTTACAATATCTGATAAAATGTACAAGTTACACAAATCACTGTTACACTATATTGTTTAGGGACTAACAACAAAGAAAAAAATGTCTGTATTTGTTCAGTGCATTTTTTTTCACATATTTTCAATCCATGGTTGGTTGAATCTGTGAACGAGAAACCTCACAGAAGGGGCTGACTGCAAGGAGGTCACTGGTGTCTACGAATAATAGGAATCTCTGAAGCTCCTGACTTACTTTTTCTTTTTCAGTACTGGGAATTGAACTCTGGGCCTTCACACTGAACCACATCCCCAGCCTCCTTCCCTTATTTTTTATTTTTAGACAGGATCTATGTTGCTAAGTTGCCCAGGCTGAGCTCAAACTGGTGACCCTTTTGCCTCAGCCTCCCAGAGAGCTGGGATTACAGGTGGTGCTGAGACCCAGGCGGCTCTTAAGGTTCTTGGGGTAAAGGACCACGAGAGGATGAGGAAACACAGAAGAGGCAAAGCTGGGGCCAGGTGGAGCTCTTACTCTCCTGATGGGAGGGAAGGAACTGCTCAACCAATGTAGCACCTTTATTTATATACTGGGAAGGATGAAGTGAGTTTCAGCCCCGCTGCCTAGCAACCCATTGCTTGGATTGCCTAAGGGTTTGATGTTTTCTTGGGCTGTAGCAGCTTCTACACCTGGCTTGCCCAGGGCACTCTTTTGTTTTTGGTAGGGTCATGTCCAGGCCAAGCTGCAGCCCTGCACCTGTGGTCAATCTCCAGCTTCTTGACAGCTCCCAACAAGGTGGGTGTTTTCCTGTAGTTAAGTGGCTTCCTATACCTGGAACTTTTCCCTACTCTGGGACATGGGGGAGTCCTGAGGTACAGGAGTCACCAACCTCTGACTGATTCAAGTAGAATCGGTGTCCTGAAAGACACTGGATAGTTCACAAAGGCACTGGAGCAGGAGTAAATCTGAGAATAAAGGGAGCCTCGAGGCTGGGGTTCAGCCCAAATCATGCTGCAGAACCTGCCCATGAGGATTCCATCCACACCAGACTGCTGCTATCATCATCGCTGCCTGAAAAACAATCTCCAGTTGCTGGCTGATGGCACTAATTTAAGGTTTAAAACCCTATGCAGTGAGCTTTCCATCACTGTCACAAAATACCTGATGAATCAGTTTAAAAGGAAGGGAGATTTGTTTTGGTTCATGGTTTAGTGATTCAGTCCATGGTCACTTGGCCCTGTTGCTGTAGGCCAGTAGTGGCCCAGTACATCATGGCAGCGGAAGTGAATGGCAGAGGAAGACAGCTCAGTTCATAGCAGCCTCAATGCTAAAGGAGAGAGAGGGAGAAGGATGCGGGGTCCCAGGGTCTCCTTCAGAGATGCATCCCCAAAGACCTAATTTCTTCCCTCAAGCCTCACCTCTTAAAGGTCCGCCAGCTCCCAATAGTGCCACGGGCTGCTGACCAAGCCTGCAGGTCATTCACCAAACTCCTGTGGGTCATTTACCTGCCTCCCCTAAGCCTCATCAGGTGTGGCCTTTGCTCAGCCTCAAAGGCCTCTGACACCAACGGTGCTCACTGCGGGGGCTTCCTGGACCATGTTGTCTTTCAGCAGAGACCGTTCAGTAGGTGTGAGCCACGTGGCACATTCTTTGGGGCTTTGGACAGGAAAAGAGGCTCAGGTCCTGGAGGGCACTGCATAGCACATTATGCCATTGCAGGTTCTGGTCTCCAGTCTGTCCTTCGGTCCTTCTGTCAGTCATGCTGGCGAGCTCTGCATCTGGCATCTGTGGCTGTCCTAGTGTTCCTGCTAGGCCTCCGCAGTGATCCTGAGAAGGGATAAAGGACCAGTATTTGAGAGGCCAAGAGCACTTTGCAGGCCTTAGCACATGATTAGACATCAATCAGTACACAGCTGTGAACAAATCAGGAGCTTCCTGGCTGGATTCTGCACTGTGCTCTCCCTGTGCCCACCCGGAATCCGGGAGGCCCCTGAGCTCCTCGCTTTCAGACATGGCCTCACCATCCACCTCCAGCCTGGCACGCGCAGTGGAAACTTGCCGCTTCCGTTTCTGACTGCACAGGTCATCTACTTTCATTCTGGCCGCTGGACCAGTGTTATTTTCCGTGGGGCTGGCTGATGAGCCTTGCCCTGGTTTCTGAGGTCTCATGTTCACCGGTAATAAGCCCGGCTGCCTTTCACCCTGCTGTGTTTCTTGTTTCTTTGCTTGTTTGTTTGTTTGTTTGTTTTCAAAGAAGAAACCAAGTCAGGCTTCAGTAAGAGCAGCCAAGATGCTGAAGTTCATTCTCAGTGTGTCACCTGTGTCACCCACACCCAAAATGCACGCTAACAGTAACCATCACCAGTGCCCCACCGGCACCTCCCTCCAAGCCCAGCACTCAATCAGCGGCTCTGGCGGCAGAGGCAGGGAAAGCCCATTTGCATTACACTCCCAGATGGCAGCCACAGGAGTCAGCAGAGAGGTGATGGGGTCGTAGGTCAGTCTGTACACTACTGCTGTCAGGGTGAGGAGTGGATGCAGTGGGCAGCAAGACACATTTGGGGACATTTCTTCTCCACTTCATAAGACTTTGGTGCCTCTACTGTGCACAAAATCAATGCCCAGAGATACTCAGGACATCTTAATCTAAACCATCACATGAGATAGATGGGGAAAGAAGGAGGGAGGGAAGGAAGGAAGAAGGGAAGGGGAGGGAAAGAAAAATTAGCCCTAATAATTTTCTGTCTTCTAGCCGGGCGTGGTGGCTCATGCCTGTAATCCCAGCACTCAGGAGGCTGAGACAGGAGGATCGTTGTGAGTTCGAGACCAGCCTGGGCTACAAAGTGAGCTCAAGGCCAGTCTGAACAGCATAGTGAGACCCTGTCTCAAGAAACACCAGGGCCGGGGATCTAGCTCAGTGGCCTAAGCGCCTGCCTGGCAAGTGCAAGGTTATGAGTTCAATCCCCGGTGCTGCAAAAAAAAAAAAATAATAATAATAATAATAATTTTCTGTCTTCTAAAATAAGGGAGTCCAACAGGAACTGGAGGGTCTTTTCAGTTCCAGTACCTGCAATTTACTGAGTGGTTGGATTTTGCTACAATTACTTTCTGGACTTAAAAATTTTTAATAAAATCAAAATGGATCAAAAATGTAAATATTAAAGCAGAAACACTTAATCTGTTGAAAGATAAAATAGGTAAAACTCTAGAAGACATAGGCACAGGTAAGGATTTCCTTAACAGAACCACAATTGTATAAGAAATGAGATCAAGAATCAACACACAGGATTATATCAAACTAGAAATCTTCTGCACAGCAAAAGAAACAACCAATGGAGTGAAGAGGCAACCTACAGGATGGAAAAAAGGAGCCAGCTACTCCTTTAGCACACCCTAATAAAAGATTCCCATTAAAAAAGTGGGCAATTAAAATAAATAGACACAGTAATACAAATGATCAATAAATAACATGGAAAAAAATGCTCAACATCTCTGACCATTACAGAAATGACAATTAAAACAACATTCAGATTCCATATTGTTCCACAAAGAATGGTTAACTTCAAGAAATGAGATAATAACAAGTGCTGGAAAGGTGTCCTGGGGTGGGGAGAGAACCCTTCTAACATTGTTGATGGGAATGTAAACTAGTACAACCACGATGGAAATCAGTATGGAGATTCTTCAAAAATCTGAAACTAGAAATTCCACTAGACCCAGCTATTCTCTTTCTAGGTATCTTCCCAAAAGAGTTAAAGTCATCGTATTACAGTGATCCACGCACATCCATGTTTACAGCAACACAGTTCATAATAGCTAAATCTTGGAAGCAGCGTATATGTCCACCAACAGATGAATGGATAAAGAAAGAGTGGTATTCTTATGCAGTGGTGTGCTACTCTGCTACAAAGAAGGGTAACGTAGAGTCATTTGTAGGGAAATGGATGCACCTGGAGACCATAATATTAAGTGAAATAAATCGAAAACACAAGCTTAAATATTGCATGATTTCCCTTACATGAGAAACCTAAAATGTAAATAATTTAAAGAGCAAAATAAAGGCTGGATTAGAGGATAGATCTTTTGCAAGTTGAGATGGAACTTAGAGACAGAGGGAAGAAGAGGGAAGAGAAGGGAGGGAAACTAATAAGAATTAAGATATGTACACTGCCACCTCCCTACAATGAATATAATCATTGTGTCCTGCAAACACATACTAATTAAAAATCCAAACACACAAAAATAGCAAATAATAATCATTTAATAGATACCCATGTATCAACCCCCAGTATTGAACACATTTTAGCATTTGGCCATATTTCCTAAAAAGAACTCTGTCTTTTTAGACAGAATTGGAGTCCCATTTCCATCCCATTCATCTGATCCCCTTCCTACTCCAAGAAGTCTTGATCATGAGGCTGGAATGTGTCCTTTACCCATGATTATAGGATTTTGAAATGTGTATGGTTATTCAGTACACTTGTACATTCTACTACCACGTTTCCCCAAAAATAAGACCCAGTAGGAAAATCATCAGCCTTGAAAACTAGAGATCAAAAATGCCAGCCCCAGTCAACCCATCCTAGCCTCGCCTGCCTTCCAGAGCAGCCACTGAGCAAGTGAATAGGGAAGGCAGGAGAGGCCAAGATAGGCTGATTGGGGCTGGAATTTTTGATCTCTAGCTTTTAAGGCTATTTTCCAGCTGAGAGGTTTCTGCCTTAGTATAAATTACTGGACACTACGGCAGTGGTCTAGCTTGGCCACTACCCGCTCCCTCCCGTTCAGCCCTGATTACAACTTCCTCTTTCTTTTCCTGAGCCTGCGAAGAGAATTCCAGTCAGTTTCTCATGTGTCATTAATGCCCGTCCCAATCCCCGCTTCCAGTGAGAGGTCATATAACCCCCCCCTCCTCTATATCTGGTGGAGGGGGTAGCTCAACTGTGCAAGTTGTACGCTTCTTCCCACGTCCTCAGTAAAAGGCATTTTTCCTTCTTTTTTCTGCTTCTGTATCATGCTGGAGTACCCTAACACCAGCTAGGTCTTATTTTCAGGGTATATATATGTGTATCCTATGCCCATTATGCTTTTTTATGGTGTTTCCAACTGTATCTGTGTGAACCCGTGTACTTTTACTTTGTTCATTTTATCCGATACAGTGAAACCTCAGTACTTGGTGCTCACCATTACTTGGTTCCAGGAGGTGTAACTAGTGCCAGAAAATGACTAGCACCACACGAATGTATTGGCTGGCGAGGGTGGCGAGTCATGAGCAAGTGACACTGAAGAGTTCTAGCTTGTGTGTTGAGTACGAGTACAACCAGTACCAGGCTAAAATTTTCATGTCAAGATTCATCCAATACCAAATCCAATGAATTTCAAAACCGTCTAGCACTAAGGCATTACAGTGCATGCTCGTCCAATGTGCTCTATGTAGATGTCCCCCAAAGCCACATGCGCTCATGGTGAGGCTTTGGGAAGGCGATTGGATCGTGGCTGTGCTATGCTCCTGGGTGGATTAGTCAACTGATGAGTTTTTAACTGGACGTGATGTTGGCAGGTGAAGCCTGGTTGGATGAGGGGCACTGGGGGCGCGGCTTGGCAGGGTTTCTCTCCCCCCTCCTCCCTTGCTCTCTTTCTGCCTCCGGCTGCCATGCCATGAGCTGTCTCTCTTCTGCCATGCCCCCCTGCTTTGGAGCCAGCCAACTATCAATTGAAACCTCCACAAACTGTGATCCAAAATAAAACTCTCCTCCTTTAACTTGCCCGTGTCAGGTATTTTGTTTCGCAAAGAGATAAAAGTAACTAAGACACAATGTATACCTATCATCACAGTTTACTTTTTTTCAATCACGATTTATTTAGTTACTTCCTGATGACCATTTTCCATTTTCATTTATACCATTGAGATGATAATACACGAACTTCTTCTTCTAGCTCCAAGCTATGGCATGGCAAACCCTGACAGCCCCGTGGTATCCTTTTACATTAGCAGGGTCAGCCAGGAAAGTGGCCACATGCAGATCGAGCTCCTTGCAGACACTGTGCCGAAGATGATGGAGCAGCTTTACAGTTCTGCACTGGAAGACTCAAAAAAAAGTGGAAACCTGATAGGATACAAAAGGAGAGCACCTTGCACGGGGTCATAAGGGATTTCATGTTTCATGGCGGAGGTTTTCCTGACAGATAACACGTAGTCCCTGGGATCAGCTGGGGGCCATTTGGAGTCAAAGCTCTTAGACACTTTGCTCCAGGCCCAATTTCCATGGCAAACTGGTGCTTGCTCAGCCCGTTTGAAGACAAGTGCTTTACTTACAGCCAGTAAGGACAGCAGTGGGAATAATCCCCAAAGCACTGCCTCCCTGAACAAAGAAAGCACAGGACTTTTATTGGAGAATGGTGATATCGTACAGGAAGGACTCACCGTCCCACTAGAGGCGGGCACCTCCCCGAGCAAGTGCTGTTGGCTGAGTCTAGAGGAGAATTCATTATTGTAACAGGAAATGCCCACCCCCCGCCCCAGCCAGTATACATCAGTGTCTTAGTTGCCCAGGTAATGGTTGCTCTTCCACTTCCGGTTGCTCCTGTCTCTTAGAAACAGCTGGTTGCTGTGATGCACAGCTGCTCACTATGATACACATAGTATAAACCAACCCCCAATTGATAAGCCATTCGGCCCCTGTACTTCCTGCTTGCTTATCCTATGTAAGCCCTAGACCACCAGAGATCAGGGCCTGATGTTTTGGAAATGATCCCAATCAGTGCCCATTGACGGAAAATAAATCCGCCTCCAAATCCCGGGTGTCGTTCTGGCGCTTCTGTTTGCTGTTGCAGTGTGACAATGAGGATAATTTAAACCACCTAAAAAGAGTGCCTCAGTGACTTGATGATTTGGGTTGGTCCTTGTAAATTTCTTGGGAGGGCCTCATCTGAAACAAAACGTGAAACCAAACGAAAAACCCTGAAGACGTGTTGGCACTCATTAACAGAGCAACCTGGCTCTCCTTCCTTGGGCGAGCCTCAATGATTGCTCCTGAAAGCTCCTGTTCGGTCCCCAGCAGTGTCTCGACCTGGCCGAGGTGGAGGGTGTATTTACTGCTGATTTATTGTTGTCTTGATCAGCTAGATCGAGGGTTGACCGACTTGTTCCATAAAAGGCTGTGTGGTGAATATTTCCAGGTTTGTGGTTCACAGTTTTGGGCATAACCCCCCAGCTCTGCCATTACAGTATTAAAAGCTGCCGGAGGTGATGGTGATGTGCGTGCTGTCTGCCAGGAAAGCTTCATTTCCAAAAGAGGCTTCAGCCAGATCTGGCTTACTGGCTAAATGCTAATCCAGAATTAAGCAAGTGAGGAGGCTTGGGGTGCAGCTCATTGGTAAAGTATTCACCTAGCATGTGCAAGGCCCTGAATTTGAATCCCAGCACCACACAGTAGAATAGGCATCCCTGCTATGTATTCAAACTGGTCCCCAGAGTCTATTTAAAATTTCAGATAAATCTGATACCTATAGCTAAGTGCATCTGTAATACCTAGATGTCTTTTTGGGGTGGGGAATCAAACTGAGGACCTCACGCTTGCCAGGCAGGCACTGAGGCGCCACTGAGCTACCTCTCCAGCCCCTTAGATGTCTTTGTATGGTTTATATCTAATAACATTCCTGCCTCAAATCTAACTTCTTTCCTTCACAGTGCCTGCTGTATGCACTGTTCGGGCTGGGCTTTCTCAAGCCACACAGAAAGCTGAAAGCAGCAGAATGGAGGTGGGGACCTCCTGGTAACCGTTCCTGTGTCACCGTATGAACTGGACCAATGCCAAGAAACACTCACTTCTGTGCCCTTTGGCACTTGGCAGCAGCAGGAGCAGGTCTCAGAGGCACCTGGTAGTGTGAGATGCGGTCAGTGGACCTGTGCCTTGAGACCCAGTGGTTTATAAAGTGTCACTTTGGACAAATTCCTAGTCCTAAAGTTCTCCAACTTAGAATTTAATGGTCATTTGATGATAGTTCCAAAGGAAACCCTTCTCCTCCTCCCACGTGGTTTCCAAGTTCCACTCTGAAGTATCGGCCGTGGAATGGAGCAAAAGGGGAATTTTTCTGCCCTGGGTTTGCTTTCTGTTTGCAGTGGTGGAAGGACCTCATTTATAGCTCACTGTGAGGGATCCTGACATGTCACGTTCTGTTAGAGGAACTATGGCGCAAAATTTGAAAAGACCCAAACCCTCACAATAACCAAAGCTTTAATTTGGTGCCAGATTTAAAGATGAACTCATGAAAAACACCGTTAGTTCGGCCTAATGTTTATTTCTATAAATGAATACATCTATTGCTAAAAGTAAGAGTGAGTGAATCTGGAATCCCTTTAAAAAGAGAGAAGTGGGGCCAGAAATTGTAGCTCAGCGGTTCAAGCACTTGCCTGGTAAGCCCAAGGTCATGAGTTCGATCCCTGCTACCAAAAAACAAAAAACAAAAAACGAAAAAAAAAAAAAGAAGTGAAATCTTGAGCCTTAGGCTGTGACTTCCTGGAGTACTGAGCCAGTAGCCCTGCACACAGGCAGCACCCAAACATAAATGCTTCTAGGGCAAAAGAAGGAATGAAAACTGGCAAGCTGAGAGGCCTGGCCTGCAGCTCTCCCCAAGAGGATCTTCATACGCACCCCCATTTCTGAGGAGGTGACTCAGAGCTGCTATCTGATGGCAAATGAGGCAAACAGGTTTTATTAGCACGTCACACGGCAGAGTGGAACTCATCGCTGGGCACGAGGTGCGTTTTGGTAAGTGTGATGCAGGGCACAAGCACGCAGGCCATCCAGGCACCCCAGGCAGCTCGAATTGTTTTGTTCCTCGGTGTGGAGGCGCAGGGACAATTCCAAAGGTTAGAACGTCACCAGTGAACAGTTATCGAGTGCCTGCCTTGTCCAGGGCATGCAGTGAAGCCGAGGTCCTGGGTTGCAGACGATAAACGACCCAGTTGTTGGGAGACTAAGCCCTCAGGTACAACAGGGAACTGACAGTCAGAGGGCAGGCAGGGGCCATGCTGGTTCCGCTGAGCAGGAGCACCTACCTCAGAGCAGGAGTTCCGGGAGAATGTTCTAGAGGAGGTGACAGTGAAAGGGGAGTTGGAAGAACAGGTTCACATTTGCTAGCATTTCAAATGGAAAAGTCTCTCCCTTTTCTCCAGTTTCATGTGGCTTCACCCAGTCTGTGGTGAGTGCTGGAGTCAGAGATGATATGACCTTTAATTTTGTGGCAACTTGGCCAGGCCACAGAACCCGTTGTGGCCAGCTGCTTTGCAAAACACCAGGCTGGTTGTTGCTGTGATTTTTTAGGTGTGAGTAACTTTTCTTTTGCCTTTGGAATACCCAGAGCCTTGCGCATGCCAAACACGCACCTCACCACTGAGGTACATCACAGCCGCAGGTTAACACCTAAACCAGCAGAGTCTGAGTCAAGTAGATGGCTCCCCAGGGTGGGTAAACCTCACCCAGTGTGTTGAAAGCCTTCAGAGAAAAGACGCGAGTCCCCCAAACAGGAAGGGGTTCTGCCTTCAGAGGGCAGCAGAGAAACCCTGTCCGAGTTTCCAGCTTGGACTCAAGCCTGTGGCTTCGTCTGTCTAAGTTTCCAGCATGCCCAACGGATTTCAGACTTGCTGGCCCTTCTGACGACTGGGCCAGTTCT
>RJWT010010945.1:0-15845 GCA_004365215.1 Cuniculus paca | reverse complement strand
TGTTTAAAAGAATTTAGACTATTGAATTATAAAATTATTCACAAAATCAGGCATCATCTTTAAATGAGCCCTTCAATAATTTTCTAATATTCAGATTTTAGGTTGGTAATTACAAGATTTAAAATGTTACTACAAGCCGGGCCTGGTGGTTCACGCGTGTAATCCCAGCACTCGGGAGGCTGAGACAGGAGGATCGTTGTGAGTTCGAGACCAGCCAGGGCTACAAAGTGAACCAAGGCCAGCCTGAACGGCATAGTGAGACCCTGTTTCAAAAAGACAAGGGCCGGGGATCTAGCTCAGTGGCCTAAGTGCCTGCCTGGCAAGCATGAGGTCATGAGTTCAATCCCAGGTACCGCAAAAAAAATAAATAAATAAAATGCTACTACAACCAGCTGCTATATGCCTTAATATCTTTTCAAACAAAATGAAATACTGTGTACTAATTCACTTTCTATGACGCTTAAAGATTTATTTCAAAAATGAATGTGCCAATTGCTAATGTGCCATAATTTGAACTAAATTCAGGCTACAAAAATGTTGCTAATATGGAGAAGAAAATGAAAACAAATATAATTTGAACCCTTTCCTATTCAAATGATTGATAAAATATTTTCTGATTTTGTGTAGCCTGATTTTCTGGCAGGTTTGTTCTTCATGTCATCTTCACATCAGGTCAATTCAGTACCTCTTTTACTTATACACTATCTGGATTAAATCCCAATCTACTACTTAATTGTGAAAAGCAACAGAAATTCATGTTTGTCCCTATACTCTCATTTAAAATGTTGATAACAGTTAGTTCATTTAGTTACTGTGAGTAAAAAGCATTTAACACAAATCAGAGCGTTGGACATATAGTTGTTATTCAGTAACCATTTGCACACTTCTTTTTACTAGAGAATTTCTATCTCATACCTATTTAATCACCAATGTAGCTTCCAGAAGTCATATTTATTAGTAGAAATAGTTTGTTCTTCATCCTTATTACTGCCTCTGGAAAGTCAAGAAAATAATCTGATACTTCCTGTACAAAAAGACAAATTTATATTTGTGTCTATTACTTAAAATTCTTAATATGAATATACATAGCTATATTCCTAGAAAAATACATGTGGCTATCTCTATGTATATGTCTTTATCTTTGAGTTTATGGGTCAGCATATTAAATTATAGCAATAGGATAAATTATATGCTTTGTGATAGATAATTCAGGTTTTACTGCAGTAGAAGTGATGAATAGTAATAAAAAATTTTTTTAGTCAGTTTTGAAATTTTTTCCAAATGTAATTGTTTCATGTCAGATTTGCTATAGTTAAAACTCAAATTCTTAACAAAAACTATATTTATTGGTTTGCAACAATTAAAATGAACATCTGCTCTTATTAGACCCTTAATACTTTCTCTGGTAGAAACTATTCTAACCACTTTTTGCTATGATCCCTTGTTCTACACTCTGGGAAACTATCTTATTCATTGTTTGTTCTCCTTGGCCATATCTGAAGTGGATGTTTTGAAGCACACTATGCCTAGGACTTGTACTGCATTTGAAGCATACTGCTCACAAAAGACTAAAGGACTAATGATGGCAAAAGCTAAAGATGTGTCTAGCCCAGCCTTATGACTCCTTTCCTAATAAAATTCCTTAAATTACTTAGGAGGTTCTGTTACTACACCTGTTTTTCCCACTGTAATGGTTGATACACTGTGTCAACTTGAGAAGTCCAGAAGTTTAAGTCACTTAGCAGGGGACCAAGGTCCCCACTTTGTAAACATACTGAGCTTGTGTGAAAGGAGGGCTTGGAGGTGGTGTGAGTGCTACACCCACCTGGGGAGAGGGTAGCCTGCTTACAGTATAAGAGAGGAAAGGAGGGTCTCTCTGCTCCCTTTTTTGGCTCTTTCTGTTTTTGCTGTTTCCTGCCACCTTGAACTGTTGCTCCTGTGCTATGTCACCCTGTTTTGGAGCCAGCTGATTATGGACTGAAACCTCCACGAACTGTGAACAAAATAAACCTTTCCTTACTTAATTTTGGGCATTGGGTATATTGTCCCAGCAATGAGAGAAAAGTAACCAAGACACTCACTATTCACAAACAAAATTCCTTCCAAATCCTATTTCTCAGATTTGCATTATTTTTCTATAACCTTATTCCCCTAAACCCTCCAACTCAATCTTAGGCCCTACCACTCCCTTGGTCTTCTCCTTCCCATCCTCCCTCCCTTCCTCCTCAGCTTATGCTTCCCCTTTGTTTCACCTTTCCTTCTTCTTTTTCTCTTTCTTTCACTCCTTCATCTTTCTCCCTACACTCCTCCCTCTCATTTTCTCTGCTGCCATGTTGCTCACCTGAGATATTTTACCAGAACTTTGACCCCTATATTACATTTTTTTAATTATAATAGGGTTTTCAGTCTCAAAATGACCTTTACTTTTCATTTCTTACATCAAACTGGTTGGTTTTTTCCTTATATTAACCTGTATATGCATACAGTATTTTCTAAATTCACTCTATAGAAGACCATGTAATAAGAGTTTATATTCTAAATCTTGTTTTCTAGTCTCATCCATTAGACTTATTAACCCAACAAACATGTTTTTTCTCTATTATTGTGGGATATAAATTAGCCAAATTTTTTGCAACCACAGATTAAAAGTTTAAAAATTTTTAATATAATTTTTCTTGCTTCCTGCTACTTAAATGCTAATTCAGTGCTACATATTTTTGGCTTTTGCTTAGGCAACTCCCCACCGCAAATAACTACTTATATTAATTAGGATCTATATTGTGACAAAATCTCTGATTATCACTTATCAAGTATGGTAGAGATATTTTCTAAAGTGTATGACATAGTCTAATGAAGGTCAGGCAGCACTTCTTGATGGCTCTACTCCCAATCACTAGCTAAGCAATTGATTTCCTTTGATTTTGTAGTGCTGTCTTCACAAATATGGGTTCCACACTGATACCCTGAACAAGAGAATATAGAGAATTTGTTGTTAGCCCAGAACAGAATAAAAATGACCTGAACTAACTACCAGAATAGCTCAAGTGTATACTCACTATGTACCCAGAAATAACTAAATTAAAAGTAGGCTTGTTGAAAACATTGTATCTTCTTTTCCACATTCATGTAAGGTTAATATGAAGATTATAATTCATATATCATGCATGGAACTGAAAATGTAATACACTAAATAATCAAGAAATTTTATCTGTTTTCTTGTTGTAATAACCAATCATATCTTAAATTTTTTGGTGCTTGAGTAATGTTGAAAATTTATTCTTGTATTGGATCAAAATGATTTTATTTGAACTTTATAAAAATCAGTATAATTTAAAAATGAATTTATATTTTTTTCTAAACTCTTTGTGTTTTGATAAATCTTTTTAGATGCAAAATCTCAAGTCTTTTATGCAACTATATATTTACTCTTATGATATTACACTATTTCCTTGATTTCACCTCCCAAATTCTTTTATGAATAATTTTAATAATATCCTTTCCTCTTGTTTTCATATTTTTTACTTTTCCTCATAATTAATTCTGTACCTTACTTATACATTGGTTTTCTTAAATATATTTCTGATCATGTAACTACACTGGTTAAAAAAATACTAGTTTCCCACTGTCTGTGAATTTTGATTAGACTTCCAAATATTCAAGATCATTCATAAAATAGCTAAAACCCAGTAACTAAATTTTCTTAGAAATCTTGGAAATTTTCTTCTGAAGAGTTCCAGAATCAATGTATTAATAATATATGGTTCCTCTAAAATCTAAGTATTTTTGTTTTCTTCCTTTACGCCTGTGGTTTCCTCAACCCATCATGCCAGGTTCTATTATCACATACTCATTTCTGACCTATCTTTTAAGTTGCTTCCAGAAAACCCAGTTTTGTAGTAGTGGTATTTTATATCAGGACCTGCTTGTACAGATATACTGGAATTTGTGGGAGTGGAACTGATTCAAAATATATTAAGACATTCCTTTTAAAAAATGATTTTCTCATGAGTCACTCATTTGTGAAACAGTTTCACAAAATGCCATCAGGGCAGAGGATGGTAGCAAGGAGCATTTTGAGAGGTGTTATAAGATTACTGTATCAAAATTTAAGAACATATATATTATTCACATTTTTTACATTGATCAAGAAAAGTATTAGCTATGATAATTTATGATCATTGTATTAGCTATGATAATTAACTAACCAACAAAAATCTTCAATGTTTAATAGAATGAAGGTTTATTTCTCCCACATGTTATATTACATGAGGTCTGGTGACTCCCCTGGGTAGGTATTTTCCAAAAAGTAATTTGGGGGTCACAGATTCCTCTCATATTATAGTTAAATGATTTGAGATGTACATATCCTAAGGTACCCAAGGAGAGGAGTGTATCCTAAGAATAGATGTATTCTGAGGGGAAGAACAATATTAAAGATTGTGTAAAACAATTTTAAGCTTCGAGGCTGAAGTTGGCTTTTTATCACTACAGCTCACATTTCATTGCCCATAGCTTAGTTACATGGGCTCTAATTGAAATCCAAGAAATGCTGGAAAATGTGATCATGCTACTTGCCCAGAAAGAGAAAATAGCACTCAGAGCATACTGCATCAACTCTACCAGAATATGGCACTCTGGAGAGTATGTTCCATATCTCACAAATATTTTAGTTCTTATCCAAAATAATTTATAGAATAAAGCTTTAGATATAATCTTAACCTTACTAATATAGATGGTACAACTGGGGCTATGGATCACTTCCCTCCACTCACTGCTGAACCACTCCCTTCACTTACCTGAACCTGAGCAACACGCCAGGGCCAACCCATGGTGGTGAGTTAGAGATAAGAAAAGCAAAGACCCCCGGGTCTGCCCTGGAAAATTCCAAAGTTACAAACCGGGACACATGTGCCCCAGACCTGGCAGCATGACCTTCCATAGCCTTTCTTCATCTAGAGCATGCTTAAGGTTCATATGGAAGAACTGTATCTCATACAGACAATTATAACTAGACAAATTATAA
This sequence comes from Cuniculus paca, assembly GCA_004365215.1. Classification (NCBI taxonomy): domain Eukaryota; kingdom Metazoa; phylum Chordata; class Mammalia; order Rodentia; family Cuniculidae; genus Cuniculus; species Cuniculus paca. The sequence goes on along the minus strand of RJWT010010945.1, from coordinate 10,822 downwards.
AAAATAACATGTTCAGTAGATGCAGCTGACATGTCTCAGAACCCTGTCAATCATCTTTCAGTCATGTTCTGGAAGATGCCAAGAGGAGATGCCCAGAATGAGCCATACATTTTAACCCCCTATACCTTATGCTTCAGTGCTCATACAATTTTCCTTTCACAGTTGTAAGTCTGTTTGCCCTGAGCAAACTATTTTCTTTTTTAAGAAAAAATAAAACAACATTTTATAACCAAATAATAAGAGAATAACAATAATTATTATACTGTGTATCACTATCTTCAAAGTAGCTACTCAGAGCACAGGACATAAACCAAAAAAGATTCTTACAGAAAAGAAACGGATAACAGCACAAGAACCATTGTGTGCCACTCTCCGTTCTTTGTTAGTTACATATAACAACCTTAGAGCCCACCTGGAACCCATGACCCGTGGAAACACTCAAAAATTTCAAAAATTCAAGAGGACAATTCTTTGAAAGAACCCTGGATTTAGAAGATAAATTTCAATAATTTCATATATGCAGGTAGCTAGTATGTTCTACAATCGTCTTAGTTGAAGATATGAACATAAACAGAAACTAATACTTAGGAAACAATTATGTTTAATAATGAGAAACTGTTCCTCAATTAATTTCTATGCTTGTATTTCAATGAAGTAAAAAATATTTAAGAAATCAATTGCTTCATGGAAAATATGTAGAAAAGGCAAAATACAGAATGTAGCATGGGAAGTATGCAATAAAAATGCAGTGAATCTCATAAAAATGAAGGTAAAAATCTCATAAATAAAAGCTTAATCATTTCTTTAAAAATATGCACATTGCATTTATATTTAGAACAGTTTTAGGTTTACAGCCAAATTGAGGGAAAGGTACAGAAATTTCCCTATGTACAACAACCTCTATCATCAACATCCCCTAACAATGACAAATTTATTGTAACTGGTGAAACTATATCAACACAGGTAAAGTTTCTAGTTCACATTAGAGTTCATTCTTTTTTCCCCCAATACTAGGGATCAAACCCAGGAGTGCTACACTCACTGAGACATACCTTCAGCTCTTTTCATTTTTATTTCTTACTTTTTAAAGAGGATCTTACTAAGTTGCCCAGGCAAGATTTGAACTGGTGATCTTCCCAAGGCTCTCTAATTGCTAGGATTAGGTACTTGGCCATGGCAGCCAGTTACAATTCATTTTTGATGTTATATATTCTGTGGGTTTGGGACATGCATATGACATGCTGTAGTGTACATAGTGTCACACAGAGTAATTTTTAGAGCAGTAAAAGATGTTCTTCTCACCCAAGCCCTGATAACCACTGGTGTTTATCAATCTCCATAGTTTTGCCCTTTCTAGAATGTCCTATAGTTGGAATCACAATATATAGCCTTATTCAGATTGCCTTTTTGTCCTTAGTAATGTCCATTTAGGTTTCCTCTGTCTTTTCATGACTTGATAACTCATTCTCTAGATTTAATAATAAGTAATATTCTTTTTTAATTTTTATTTTTATGAGGATATATTTATTGAGAGAAAGAAAGCTTCTGTCTGAGAGAGAAACAGAAAGGGTCCTGAATGGGTTGCCAAAGACTGACTTTCCCAGGGACTTTTATAGAGTAAAACCACGAGGTGAGGTGGGTTCAAAATGGGAAAAACCTGGGAACTCACAAGGCAAATGGGCATGAGGTGGGGCAGAACTATGGTCAACCAATAAGATTAATTGTTCAGGTAAAATTGACCAAATCAGGGACGAGTAGGGAAGCAAGTTATGTATCAAGTGAGCATTCTTAAGGATTAGTGATTTTTATCTGGATGCACTGTACTTTATTCATTTTCCTGCTAAAAAACATTTGGGTTTTTCCAACATTAATAAGGCTTAGCAGCTTTACTTATAGATAGCCTTTTTATAGATACTTATTATTAATAACCTAGTTATTAATTAATTAATTTATAACTAAACATGCAGAATGTTTCTGTGTGGGCATAAGGGTCCAACTTTTTCGAGTAACTACCAAAAAATATGATTGATAGATCATTTGGTAAGAATATATTTAATTTTGTTAGAAACTACCAAGTTCTTTTCCTAAAATTGTACCATTTTGCATTTCTATGTACATGAATGACGATTCACCTTGTTCCTCATCCTTGTCAGTGCTTGGTATTGTGTTTTGAATTTTGGCTATTTGCGTAATTATATAATAGTATCTCACTGTTTAAATTTGCATTTGCTTGATAATATGATAAAAAGTATCACTTCATGGGCAAATTTGTCATCTGTGTAACTCCTAATGTAGGATCTGCTAAGGTCTCTAGATCATTTTTTAATCTGGTTGTATTTTTGGTTTATAGTTGAGTTTAAGGAGCTGCTTGTATATTTCGTATGAAAGTCCTTCACAAATCTTTTCTAACAGTCTATGGTTTATTACTTCATCTTGACAATGCCCTTTTGTGGAACACAGGTTTTTAATTTTAATGAAATCCATCTTAATTATTTGTTTCACAGTTTATATCTTCATTTTCCACTGTATTTTTTAAAAATGTGATTATGTTTACATAACTAAATCTTCATGCTGGGGATACAGCTCAGTGGCACAGCGCCTGCCCAGCAAACACAAGGTCGTGAGTTCCAATAGTAATTGGAATAATTACCAATAATAATAATAATAACTAAATCTTTGTCTAGAAATCAAGGGAAAAATAGGCTTCACGTAGAACAAAGTAATTTTTTTCTCAATCTTTAATCAACATCTTTATTTTTTAAATACATGATACACTACACCAAAGTTATTTAGAAATTATTAGTGATTCTATTCCCTCTGAATCAAGAAAGAATAAACATTACCTTTAAAGTAGAAGTTGTATATAATAAGATATTAATAAGGGCATACATTATATTCCTCAAAAAGAGAGAAAAATTTGGGTGAGAATTTCTTAAATATAAACGGGAAAGGAAAGTATTCTGTTAAAGAAATAAGCTTCAAGAAATTGATTTTTACTAATGATAACAAATAGGCACATTCTCAGTAAAGCAAGTTCAAAAGGTAAATGAGTCTAGGAAATCACAATTCTACTTTCAGAAATAATTCTAGCTGTATTTTCTCAATGTTTATGGAGAATAAAAAAATAAGCCATTTAAACTCAGAGCTACATAATAATGTGAAATTTATTTAAATTTGCTAAAACTGAGATAGGAAAAGAACAAGCAGGTCAAAGGTAGTTCAAAAATACTTATTCTAGTAGACTACCAAATAGAAAAACATTCCTTTAAATATATATTTTATTTACCAAAAAAGAAACAAAATAAAGAATCAGTCCTTTATCTGAAGGTAAAAAGAATATTTAAGTGTGGCTGCAAAGTTTCTCCTTTTTATCCTGTTCTATCTATACTGTACTTTTTGGAAGTAAGTCACTCTGTGCAGCCCACATTTCAGGACTATGTAGATTTATCCTCCTCTTGTTTGAGTACATAGTATTTATATATACTTGAAATAGTTCTACAAAAGAGATTTGTCTCACTTATTCATGTATTATTTATTTATTCAATTATTTATGTATATCTGTTTGCATTAACAATTTTTCTTTGGATTATAATTCAATGCATCTAATGTATTTTGTTTTCCAAGTCATTTCAGTGTGGGGGAACTTTTGAGCTATTCAAGGTATTTTAAGATGGATCCTCTGTCCTTTTGAATTTCATCAACTAAACATATTTTTCCTAACACATCCTTACTTTCTGACACTACAGAACTAGTCTAGGCTAACCTTGTTTATTTCTTAACACAATCCTAGCATTGGCCATTTTCCCAAGGAGTCCCAATTCCTTCTGTCAAAGAATAGTATTAGAAATCAAAATTTGGGAGGGAGGTACAATTGCTGATGCTGTGGGCCATTCCTTCTAGAATCTGTCATATGGCAAAGCAAAGAAATACAAGTATAAACTAATATATACATTTATTATACACTGTATACTATGTACTATATACTATATATTATATGTCATATATTATTTTGTACACGTGTATTAGTTTGTACACACATAGATGAATATATATGTATATGTCACAATTTAAATTCCTATTAAGTCAAGCACAAAAGCACAGTGCCCTTCAGGCAAGTGCAAGGTCGTGAGTTCGACTCCGAGTACAAAAAAAAAAAATTAAGTACAAATTCATCCTAAGGCCTTCAATCTTAATCCATTACTGCTTGGAAAATTTATCCTTTTCCTTTTGCTTACCTGTAAATTCCCACTTCAAAAGTAGAAAACTTGGCTCCCACTCTTCATCATCTATTGACTTAATTGTTTGATTGTGATATGCATGCATAGCAGTATTGGATCTGTCAGCTCTGATGGGAAATAACTAGATCAACAAGATTTCAGTGGACACATCATTTTCCTTCTGACTAGACTTTCAGGTTACGCTCATTTCCAAGGTTAATTAAATCAATGTTTTTACTTCCATATCTTCACTGATATTATTGCATATCATAAATTTAGAAGGGACATTCACAATTGTATACATTCTTAGGGGAAAACTTGCAATTTCTTGTCATTAAATATGATCTTAACTGTTGAATTTTAGAGATGTTTTTAGTAAGATGAGGAAATTTACCTCTATTTCCAAGCTTACTGAGGATAATGAGTGGGTGTCAGATATTATCAAATGCATTTTCTTTGCCAATTGATATGATAACATGATTGTTCATGTTACCCTGATATGGTGAACGATATGAACAGAAGTTTCATTTTTGTGCCTACCTTACATATCTAACATAATTAACATAATGAGTTGTAAATAATAATAACTTTACACATTTTATTTGCTAAAGTTTGTAGAGGGCTTCTTTACCTATATTCATGAAAGGTATTGATCTGTAGGTTTTGATTTTTGCACGGTCTTTACTTGTTTCTGTCATTAGCAGTTGAATCTATTTAATAGGTACAGGTTTATGCATATCATTTGTTTCTGTGTTTGAGTTTCAGTCATTTATGATTCTCAGTTAATTTCATTCAAACTTTGAAACTCATAGACATGGAGCTGTCTATAAGTGAGCTATCTGTAAAATATCTGTAAAGATTTATTACATTATAATTCTTTCTGATCATGGAGTCAGTAATGATGACCCTCTTTCATTTATGATATCAATAACCTTTGTTTTTCTCCTCACTATGGATAGTTCTACTTCATTGATTTTTCAGTTTTAGGTTTTGTTGATTTTCTTATTGTTTTCTCATTTCAATTTTTTAAAATTATTGATGCATTTTATTCTCTTCCCTTTGGCTTCATTTTGGCCTACCATTAACTTATTTCTTCTTCTCTCAATTAAAATCCTAGATTGCTGATTTTAGATCTTTTCCCCATTTTTAATACATACCTGCAGTGATACAAATTTCTCTGTAGCACTGCTTTTGCTGCATTCCATACAAGTTCATAAGTAGTACTTACATTTCATTTCTTTCAAGATAGTTTTAAGTTCTCAGTATTTTTTTCATTAGTCGTGTGTTATTTAGAGGTGTGTTGTTTAATCTCTAACTATATGGGAATTTCCAGCTCTTTCTGTTACTGATTTCTAGATTATTTTCATTGCATATGCAGAATATACTTTTTTAATTTATACTATTAAATTTATGTGAATTTGTTTTGTCACTCAGCATGCAATTGATCATGGTGAATGTTCCATATAACTTGAGAATAATGATGATTCTGCTATTGTTGGATGAAACCTTCTTTTAACACTACGTACACGGTGGGAGAAATTTTCCTGTTAAGTGATTCCCTGAAGGTTTTTTTTTCATTTCTGTTTTTCTATGAATATAATTTTTAAAATTTTGCTTGTATTTGGTGAATATTGTTCTCTTTGTTTTTTCCTAAAATTTTTTGAAATCAAGTGGATGCATCCCAGACCAGGCACTAACATGTCTATTGTTCCAAAGAAAATACAGCTGGTTTGTCAAATAAGGAAACTTTTGAATTTCAAGACTTTGATGCCATGGGATTATCTGATTCATATAGTAATAAGTCAGTTTATGACAAGATTAAGAGAAGATTTCAAAGAGTTTTGTCAAAAACCACTGACAAGCATGAGAATTTGTTGACATGGCTCTGAAAAACTAACCTAAAATGTATTTTAGCCAGGCATGGTGGTGCACTTCTGTAATCCCAGAACTCGGGAGACTCAGCAGGAGGATTGCTGTGAGTTTAAAGCCAGCCTGTGCTACATAGTGAAACCTAGTCTCAAAAAAATTAATAGATAAATAAATAAATATGTGTTATAAACTAAATATATTTGAAAATTATACTTTAATAAATAACAGAAGTATACGGTTTGTAGATGTGTATATAATAAAAGTAAAATGCTGATGAGTTGCAGAAGGCAGAATAACTATTTAGACAATAAATTTATTCAAAATCACTTTATTTTAATATGTCAAACATAAATCCAATGTTTTGTCACCCACTGTATATTTTGTATGAAATGTTTGTTATAATATTGAATATAATTTAAAAGAAATGGAGGTGCTGATGAGGCAATGAAACCTAAATGATTCTGATATTCTCTTAAGCACATGTGCTCAGCAGTCATCGACAGGATGCAATTATCAACTTCTTCTAAGGTAGAACTTTAACAAAAAAATGATAAATGGGATAAAAACTAAAACAGCTGGTTTTCTTTTTTAAGAGGTCTCTCATATTTGCATACTCCTCTGGTATAGAAGTGTGTATTGTTTTAAATGAGTGCTGTTTACTCAATAATCCATACAAGTCATGTGATCCCTGCATAGATTTTTCTCATGCTAAAGTCTTTTAGAGTCTTTGCAGTGAAATATCAAAGCCCTAGATTATAAAACTTACCAGTGAGTCATTACTGTCTGTTAGTGTAGTAGAGGTACTATCTATGGGCCATATTTTGGTTCAAATGGTTTATAACATTTCACAGAAAAATATAAATGCCTTTCTATGATTTACTGTAAAAAGATTCTTATATAAATGAAATGCATACATATTTTCCTAGACAAAGCTTTATGAGATACTTGAAAAAATTAATTGCCATACATTTTACAAGCATATTTCAAAATACATTCTTTACAGCTGTAAATATTTTAGAAAGAACTATATTATAGATGATTCAAATTTTATTCTAACTTATTCCCAGTGATGTCAGCTCAAGGTGGAAGGAATTCTTAATTTATAGCTAAGTCTGAAGGAACAGGACCAAAAATAGGGAAAGACAACGAGCAGTATTTTGAAGACAAGAAAAAAAAAGAAGAACCACAACTACAGAGATTATTTTTAACTGACACCCTCTATCAACTAGCTATATTATTTGTATTATCCTGGCAAGGCATGTTACTTACTGTCTCTAAGGACTTAGACTGTAATTTCTTGGGAAAATTCTGGCTTAAATTAAATTCTCAATTACTGGTACCTTCTAAAAATACTGAATTTAAAATTCAAATGTTACTTTTAATAAACAGAAATTCACATAGGTGCTTAAACCTTCAAAAGCTTAAAGTATAGTCTGAAACTAAGAGGGATCCTTTGCTTTATAGTAAAATGAAAATAATAAAATGAATGTACATTTCTAGACAATTAAGAAAGGTAAGTTTGTTAATCAAAACTGAAGTTGATGTTGAATTAAGCAATAAAATAGTTACATGATGCCTAATAACTTATTATGTTTAATTTATAAATTAACTTTAGAAATATTTACATTCAGGAAATTCGCAAAGATAAAGTAGATCTTTTCCATATGTACTATTCTGAGTTTCCTATGTTGCTAGCATCTTACATTTCCATCATGCATTTATTACAACTAATGGAACACTGTTGTTAAAAACTGAAATTCATATTATTAAAATTGCCTTAGTTAGTTTGGCATGGTGGTGCAAACCTTCAGTCTCAGGGCTGTGGCAGGCTGAGGCAGAAGGATCACAAATTTCAGCCTAGCCTGGGCAACTTAGAGAGACCCTGTCTTAAAAATAAAATGAAAGTTAAAATTTAAAAACAGAGTTCTCTCTCGATGTGAAGGCCCTGGAATCAATCTTCCTATTGCCTTGCCACCCTCAGAAAATACTGCCTTAGTTTTTTCCCATCAACCTTTTTGTTTTTTGAGGCCTGCGCAGAATACCACATTCATTTAGCTGACATATCTCCTGACACTTCTTGTGGGAGGGATAACTGTAGTCTTTGATATGGGCAGTTTTGAGATATATCGCCAGTTATTTTAGCCTTGTCTCTGTTAATGTATTCTTTTTCTCTCTTTACTCTGTACTCTTCTGAACAGATATCCACCTAATTTAACTGTAATTCTTCTTTAAAGGAAAATTATTTGTATCAGTGTGGATGCAGGAATATTTATTTTACACTCTAGGTTTTAATCTAATACTACTTTTATTTTGGTGATTATATTTGGCTAGTGTGTCTCTTTGATGTACTCCTGTAATTGCAATGTCTTGAGCACTGTATAACATTCAGATAGTACAAAATGTGCCAGGATTACCTTGCATAGTTCCTGCCCAGGTCTTAGAATCAGCTATTTTTCCATGGAAATCTGTTTCTTTTGCATATGGAATAGAATTTGATACTAAGACATGAGTAATATGTGTCCTTGTTTCTGAGATACCATTGCTTTTATGCCCCATCAGGCTACCAAGAAATATATGATTACTATAAACAGTAAACTAGGTATATTAAAGTATCTATATGTATTAGGCTTATTTTGTTATGAATTTTTTTAACTTTTCATAAAATAAAAATTAATTGTACTTTTTCAAAGGTAAATATGAGTTTAAACTGATATTTCCAACTCAAATCACTTACCACATGTATTCTGGATATATTTCATTGATTATTTGAAATCTTTCATACTAACACTGAAAAATCTCTCTCCATCCATCATAATTTTTTCAGTTCAAGTGTACATAAATATCAATCTCAGAATTGTTAGCTCTCATTCTCATGGGAAACAAGTTTATTAGCTGAAGTACAGTGCTGATGTATATTTCCTTTTAATCCTACTTTACTAATTTTCAAAAAGACAGGTCAGCACAATTTCCCACTCAGTAAAAGTATTTCACACAAATATAATGGTTGGATTATTGTTCTGTCCGTATTTTATCATTGAATCTATGTAAACTATCTTAATATTTCTTTGTCATTTGTAGACATTAATGTTGCCTCTATTCTAGAAATGCATGGGTTCAATAAATGTATACTGTCTTGTGAAATGGTTTCACAGTCTGAAAAAAAAATTCCTTGTCTTCATACAATGAATTCTACTGGAAATCCTAATTAGCACTAATGATTTTATCAGCAGTCTGTTTTTGCATTTTGAGCATGTAATGTGCTTAGTTCTGAATGTTTGTGTTCCCTCTAAATTTTATACTGAAATCCTTACCTCTGATGATGGAATTAGGAGAAGGAAACTTTGGGAGCTTCTTAGGTAATATGCCCTCATAAATAGTGTTGGTGCCTTGCAAAAGAAATCCCAGGAATATCCTTTACCCCTTCTACCATCTGAATACAGAAAAAAACATGGAATAGGAAGTAGATCCTCATCAGATGCTGAATCTATTGGCATTTCATTCTTAAATTTCCCAGTCTCCAGATTATGAGAAATAAATTTCAGGGTTTGTTTTTGTTTTTGTTTTTGTACTGAGATTGAACTCACAACCTCACACTTTCAAGGCAGGCACTACTGCTGAGCTACAACCCGGCGAGTTGTTTTTTAACATGCTACCTAATTTTGGTATTTGTTATAGCAGACTGGCTGCATAAGATGTCACACAAATATAATCCTACAATATATGACTTTTTCTTTAAGCAACGTTCATGTAAAAATCTTCCATGTTTCTGCATGTTTGCTTAGCCCATTTCCCTTTATCAGTAGGTAAAATCTCATTGTAACATGGTTCTACGGTTTCTTTATCTATCCTTCTATTTAAAGATATCTTGGTGTATTCCAGGTTTGGTGAATATAAACAACAATCTCATTAATAGTCATGTGAAGGTTTTCTAGGGAACATATATTTTCAAATCAGTTGGATACATACATAGGCATTTAATTTTTATACCACATGATAAGACATTATTTACCTTTGTGAGAAACCACCAAATCACTCTCCAATGTGTTGTGACATTTTGCATTTCCAGCAATAACGAAGGAGCATTCCAGGTGCTCAAAATTTTTCTTTTTAAAAGAATGTCTGTGTAATTACCATCTAGGGAGTTTCTTAGAACAAAAGAAACCTAGAGATTACATTTCAGAAATGTTTAGACACCATTATTTTTGAGAACTGCCTTTGATGCTTTTTTTGTACAGCCAGGTTGTAGAAACTAACGTTGCAGAAAATAGAAGTTATTCTGGTTGGGATTATTGCTAAGGCCATTAAAGTGGCAGTAGCAACATAGCATAGATGGGGTGGGTTGTAAACAGCAGAAATTTATTCCTTAGCATTGTGGAGGCTGGGATCAAAATCAAGGTGTGGGCCAATCTGGAGTCTGGTGATGGCCTTTATCCTTGTGAATGAGGCAACTTCTACCTGTGTCCTTACATAGTAGAGGGGAAAAGCAGGTCTCCAGGGCCTCTTTTAAAGTGATACTAGTCTCATTTTCTAATTACATCACATTGGTGATTAGATTTTAAAGTAGGACTTTTAGGAGGACACACTTATACCATAGTAATTTTAAATACATTATTTTTAATTTCTACTGTTTTCAATGCCTGACAGACAGCTTAATCAATTTTCAACCATTATCATGATCTTAAATATTCTATTTTTTAAATTCCTAGAAGAATTTTCTCCCGCAAAATTCTACAAAC
>RJWT010010944.1:0-23708 GCA_004365215.1 Cuniculus paca | reverse complement strand
ACAAACATTAATTGAGTGTACAATGCAATGCTTTATTTCTGAGGTCTCCATCCTCCTGGAAATGACAGCCTAGTAAGGAGTAGCAGGACAAGAAAATCAAAGGAAGCAAATTCATAAACAACATTTCAGAAAGTGATCCGTAGACAATAACATGGGAAAATGTGAGAGAATAGGCAACAAGGAGATGTACTTCTGGCTCCCACACTATCAGGCAAGAGATAAAGAATATCTCTTTTAAAAGAACTAGATAGATTCATGGCAGTGAGAAGATAAGATTTACTGATGACTAGATATAAAATGGTGACAGTAATAAAGAATCAAGGAAAAGACAGAATGTGTGGATGACAATGGCCTGTGTAGATTTCCAAGACAAGAAAAACAGTGAAAAGCAGGTTTGAGAATCGATAAACCAGGAGTTCTCTTAGGTGATTTCTATATATTGCCCTGCATGAATCCTGAGGTTAATTCCATCCATAGTATTTTGTGACTCTAGATTGTGAGCAACGAGGTCATTTTGGGAGGTGAAAGATGGTGAGAAACACGACATCCACATTGGTGAATGACAAAAAAAAATGGTGGTTACAAGCATCTAAATTATGAAAAATGAAGAGCCCACTTGGTAAAATTCATGAACTTTAATGATCTAATTCACTAAATACTAAGCTTAAGAACTGGACAAAGAAGGGAATTGGTGATCTAGGGCCAAACACATTGGAGACGTAGCCATGACCGCTGCAGAGCCGCACGTACCATGGAGAAAATGCACATACGTGAGGAAGACGGAAGGACAGAGCAAAGATGGCAGAGACCTCCTTCTGCTGCTCATTTGAGCAAAAGATCTTGTTGCCTCTTTTTTCTCAAAAAAAAAAAAATAGTGGGGCAGATGACCACAAGAATATGTCTGGGTGGGTTTAGTGTGAAACCTGCCATTTTATTTGATGAGGGTTTGACTTATCACCTCAGAAGTGTGAAAATGGGTGTGAAAACATCCCTCCATCCCCATTTCTTCTAATAACTGAATTATTTTTTAAAACACTTTACATAGGCAGTAAATTATTTTGAATACCCTATTGCACTTATTCTTTATGCCCACTCCTCACTTCCTTCAGCAGATTTGTCTAGAACTCTTGGGATCTGGAATGAGGAGTCATAAGTTCAGGGAGATGCACAGTAAATTTCTATGGAATGCGCTCTGCTTTCCCTTTGCTAACAAGTTACTACACTCAAAACTACAGCCTCTGTTTCATAGGAAGGTGCTCTTGAAGTGCTGTTAGGCAGTATGGGAAACATTTCTGACCCTTAATAAGGAAACACATTGCTGAAGTCATGGTCATTGGTATAGCACAAATGACCACCTGTTACTGTTCTCATTTACAACCAGAACCAGTTAGAGCCAAGGGTCACAGGAGGTGTTGCAAGGGAAAACATTTTGTAAATTGTGGTGTAATATACTAAAAATAAGATGTGATTATTGTGTCCTTATTCAGTCATGAAGAAATAGATGGTAGTTCTAAATAGGTGGAATTCCTCCCATTTTATCATTCCTTAAGACCAAATCACAAATATGCCATTATGACCAAAGCTGGTTTCAAACAATGTAAGTTAGTACTGTTGTTTCTGTCAAAAGTGATCATCTGAGCTGGCATGATGGTACACACCTATAATCTCAGCATTCTGGAAAGCTAAAGCAGGAAAACTCTGAGTTGAAGTCCAGTCTTGGCAACTTAGTGAAACCCTGTCTCAAAATAAAAAGGACTGGGGCTGTAGTTCAATATGAAGGACCTGAGTTCAAACTCCAGTACTGCCAAAAAAAAAAGGTGATTCAGTATGCATAGCATCAATTGAACCGTAGTAGTTTCACTTCAACACTAGATATATGACATTTAATAGTACTGAAAAAGGTAAAGGGTGGTTATCTCACACCTTTTTATATTTGTAAGTGATAGGTCCCACCCAAGCAGAGTTCCAATTTATTTTCAATAATAGATTTTTTTCAGAAGCCCAGAAACTAAACCACTATCTCATGTGTTTCCATTATGTTCTAACCTCTGCTTGAAAGCACAGAGGCGGATGCATCTACTAAAGTTGTCCTCCAACACCCTTAGCTCTGCAAATATGCCCATCTCAAAAATTTATTTGAAACCTTTTTTGGACCTACACATAGAAAACGCTTGCTTGATTTTATGTTCTCTATCTTCCTAATACTAGCCACTATCTAGTGCCATGCTTCTAAATTCATTTACATACAGGTCTCCATTATGATACAAAGTATATTATTCAGTCTTTTAATCTTTTCATCTTCAATCATATTTTAAATACGCCCTCTACTCTTCTTCAAATTCTTAAAGTGAGAATATTTTTGAAACACACCACATAATATATTTATAACTAAAAACAATACTTAACATCATTGATTTTTTTAAACTAATATGCTGATTGTTTTTAAATACTGTTCTCCTTTATGGGTGACTGCCTCTAATTCATTCAATTTTATGTGAAACTTAAACCATTCTATATTGAAACTTTAAACACTTTAATTCTCTTATCTACAAGGCAACCATGTTGCTGTTTCAATCATTAACTACAATGTGCTGGGGAGCCTTCTTCATGTACAACTATTCACGTGCAGGTATAAGTATCAATTTTCAAATAAAAACAGATACATTGTCAAAAGGCCAATGTATATCATCCTGCCTCCATATACACATCACTAATTTTGAGGGAATAACAGAGTTAACATTGACTTTATTTTGAATTTGTTGATTAAACATTTCTTTTATCCTGAACAAGAAGACTTACTATAGATTGTTAATGAATTGTTCTTCTATGATTAGAGAGAGTTGTAAGAGATTATTCCTACTGAGAGAAAATGAGCAACTCCTTCCCTCTCTATGCATACATGTCATTGTCATCTTTTCCAACTCTCAATTTCTAGAAGTCAAGTTTCTACAGAGCCTTTTAAAAAAGACCAGGCATGGTGGTGCACACCTGTAATCCCAGCACTTGAGAGGCTGAGGCAGAAGAATTGCTGTGAGTTCAAGGCCAGCCTGAACTATATAGCAAGACCCTGTCTCAAAAAAAGTCTTTTAAAAAGACAAAAGCTAAAATATAGTGATCAAGACATTCACATCTCCAAGACTTGCTAAATTCACTCTCTTCTAAGTCAGAGTTATAACCAGTAATTCCACTCAAAGGACACTCCGTTCACTCAGTCCAAACCTATTCAAAATGAAAGAAAAGTGAGCTTAAAACACAACTTAAAAATTCCACAGCTTTATTTAAGAAGTGCTATTTAAGTGATAAAGGATTTCCTGTCATTCTTACTTTAAATAATCTCAAAATATTCTTTTGTTCTAGGGTTACTCTATATCCAAATAATCATGTATGTAAATGATGCAATGCCACAGTGGATCCCCCAGATGATGTAAACATTATTGTTTATCCAGAAGCATTATATGTTCATGCAAAAATGGCATTAAAAGCTTGTGGTCAGATCAAACAACCACAACTGTTATTGTTTATTTATATAGCTCACCACCACTCTGTAGTGTAAGCTTACATTTTTTAAAAATTCTAAACAATGCCGAGTTAGTCTTAAAAGAGTGAAAAATGCACGGTTCGCTTAAATGATTAAAGACAAACAACTTAGTCTCTGCAAGCAGTAAGATGCTTTCATATGGATATTATTTACTTTGCCCAGACCTATAGTTGTCATTTTTTTACGCTGCCCTTGAAACTCCATGATAACAGGGCCATTCAGTGGAATCTCTGCATTTTTCTCCTTAGTTCGGGGCAGCTGGTTTCTTTCCCCTCTACACAGAAAGCTAAAGTATATTTATCACTTGAACAGTGACTCAAAACAAACAGGAAGTCTTCATCAGCCAGCTCCTGGGCATAGCAGATATTAGGTATTGGCAGAGAGGAAACAGAGACCTCATTCTCCGGGAGTTCAGCAGAATGTACACGCAGATGCGAGCGATAACAAAGTTCGGGGGTACTCCAAATGACCACCATGTTCTCCCAAGATTGAGTGCTGCTGTAGTGCTCGCCAGCTTTCAGTCTGCGAAAATTCCTCAGGAGTTTTCCTTTCCATTTCAGTTTGAAAGAGCAGTTTGAACTGGAGACCATGAGCCTTAGAATCCTTGTGAATCTATGAGCCAAAGGAAACCTGGGAGGGAGCTATTCTGGGAGATTTGGCTTTGATCTGGTTGCTAGGAAAAAGCCCTGCTTTTGTCTGCAAGTATTCTGAATGGCTCCTTCAGTCAGAATGAGGCCTGCAGGTCACTGTCTGAATTAAGTGAAGAGGATTTTTTTTTACACTAAAAATGAAGTTGTCGCTGTATGCCATAATAAAGCTGGAGAGAGTGCACTCCATTGCTGTGCTCTTCCGTGGCCGTGACTCTTTGCTACATCTTAAACTCCAAGGTATACTGTGAAAATCACTGAAGCGTGCTGGCAGATCAAATACATGCAAATATTCCTCAGTGGCGTATATGTTCCCAGAGACTTTCCCCTTCGCCTTCTTTGTGAATAAAACCTGCTTCAGACTCAAAGCTCGTTTTGTTTTCATTAATACAAATATTCACTATCAAATAACTTTTCAACCTTATAAATAAATAGAGAAGTCAAACACACTTAACTTTTCCAACCAAACCAAACTCAAGATGGACTGGACTGCAAGCTACTAATACTAATTCAAAATTATTAGACATTACACTTTGGGGAGGAGCCTTTAAATAGTTTCTTTTTATCTATCGGGTGATCTTGTTTATAATAATGCTCTACCTTTGTGTAAAGACTTTGCAACCATTATCTAATCTTCACAGATCCTGGTGAGGTAGAAAGGCAGTAAATCTTATCTCCATTCAACAGATGAGGAGACAGAGATGCAGGGAGGTGGGAAAAGGAGCTCGCATTGTCAATGGTGCATTCTGTCCAGATGCACAATGACGGTAGAGCACAAGCTTTGTTTACCCAGCAGTGGGGCTCGAGATTTTCACCTGCCACCTAAGTGTGCTCCGTTACTTTTCCTGACCACCATTTTTTAGTGACACTAATTCTCAGTACACTCAGGAAAATATCCAGCAAACTGACACACAACACGATCTAATGCTTGACCTCGGAGCTAACAGAATCAGTTACAAATGAACTGAGCCACAGGATGAAAACCCAGGTTGTCCAAAGCAGAACAAAATCAGCCAAAAAAGTCCAATTGCTCCCTTTTATGTCATTCTGGAATAGAAAAAAAAGTGCCATTTTTCATGAATGTATCTAGTTTTGTCCTGTCTCTAAAGTCTGAAATTTATTTTTGGTCCAAGGCAACTCCAAAATATAAGTATATATACAAAAATAAGAGAGAGCTAAGAGATAAATTACATAGCTAAATATTTAATTTTTAGAAAACACTCGAGAAGTTTTTCTTTGAGGGAAAACTATACTGAATCTGAACCCTTTAAGAACACAGTGTCATTGCTAGGACAAAGTGGTTCTTTGCTTATATTTCTACCTTTATTTCTAGATGATAAAAAGCGAGGAAAGGTTCACGACAAAAGGGATTCCCTAACAACTACTAGATAGCTTCTTTTAAAGAAAGATGATATTGTCCCTTAGAAAAATTATAGTGAAAATATATTCAAGACTACGGAAGCATTAATCAGATATTACCTATACTAATCAAGGCTGGGAGAAGTAGATTCTCCTAAAGACTAGCAGAATCTCTATTACATTAAAGTACCTTCCAGAGGTTTCAGGAGCAGCCTTTCCTATCTTTTGGAATGCAATTATCCTGCAGACCACCAGGCAAGAAGCTCATGAAGCCCAAACCAGACATCTCTACCAAAAGCTGCTTGTAGGAGAAAACAGAGGTGTTTTTAGAGTAGCATTGACTTCTCACCATCTACCTGTTTCGTTACTCAAATATCTTTTCAAACTCTCTATATACAAAATATACAAACTCTCATAATACAAAAATGTCCTAAGCATATCCCAGAAAGCCACAGAAGAGATCTAGGTTTTATTATCAAATTGGTGGGTCCTGAACTCTCTCAATCCAGAACCATCAGTGTGCTGAGCCCAGTTCTGAATGTGGACCGGGACCAAATGACCTTCCTGGATCATTTGTAATGGTAACAGGCTAACAGTACCAGTCAGCCAACAACACAGTGGTTCTTCAGGCACTGCCCAGGGCCAACTCCGAGGACTCCCTACTGAGAGGGACCCAAAGCCTGGGGCTTGCTCTTCACTTACTCACTCACCACTGGCTTGTGCAAGTGGCTCAGCAACCAGGGAAAACTTGGCATGAATGTCTCAGCATGGCACCACGGCTAGAGTTAAGTAAGAGCCAAAAATGAATTTAGTAAAGTTAGGAGGCTTCAGGCACCCATTCAGTAGGTGAATTTATTTGCAAATTACTCTTTTTAGCCTTCTGAGATTCTCTCTGAACACTTAGGAAAGAACTTTATCACTCTTAAAGAAAGCTGTGTTTTTTGTTTCAATATTTAATTCTAGTCAGTCATACAAAAATACTTAAGAAAAGAATCCTTTTTAAAGGTATTATGCATTTATTACAAGATTAATGATTTTCAGTGACGATAATATTATTGTTAGGATTGGGTGGACTTAAGACAAAATTTTTTCTGGAGATTTCCCTGTCATTTAATTGAGTCACCTCATTCCTTCTGCCCCAATACACAACTGCAGAAGGCTTTTATCCAAATTAATTCTGCAAAAGCCATCTTTCTGGATCCACAATCTCCTCCCTAAGCATTTGTTAACACATTATATTATACTAAAGTGAATCCACCCACCAGAAATTAGACAATCTATCCTGGTTTTAATAATTTTTGAAGGCTTACAAAATGCTAATCATTAAAGCAGTGATTCCCAGCCCTGGTTTTGTGATAGCCTAGGGTATATCCAATTACCTTATAGATCATGAAAAACAAAATTCCAAAAATTTTTCAGAATAAAATTAATTATAGCTTATTCTAATTTGAAATATAAATATCTGCCATTGGAGGTAGTTAGGAAGTGTGTCACAGTGGGACTTGGTGGGTTGGAGCATTGTGGGAAAACAAGCAACAATAGTCTATTGAAAATCCTCAAAATCATTATACAATCCAAAAAGAAAAAAGAAACAAATTCTATTCTTATTCCTAGGAACTTAAACTCTAACATACACCTTATGACATACACAAAAAGGAACCAAGACAAAACCCATTCCAGGACATTTCCTTGAGAAGAATACAAATAAGGTGTGTCCACACATTTTCATGAATAAAATAAAAACGATAATATCTAATAACACCATTACACTATTCAATGTGCCTAAATTACAGCTGTACTAAGAAATGAGAAAATCTCTGGAATAGGACCAGGATTGCTTTTTAATTGTCCATTAGAAAAAGCAAAAAATAAAATCGCCTGCAATGATTTCCTTTTGAGATCATTTACCTTATTTTTAAAATACAAAATCAAAAACATATTGAGACACATGGTGAGGCTCAGCAATGAAACCGAAGCAAACTGTCTCCGCTCCTCAGCTCAGGCTCAGCAGCTACAGCGAGCCCACAGTGCCAGCTTCAGACTGGCAGGGCAACTAGCATTGCACAGAACAATCTTAATTTTTCAGTTCTGATTCCTATGAGAACTTCACTCTCTCTCTCCCTTTACCTTTTCTTTGTTTTTGGTTTGTGTTTTTGTTTTCTTCTGAATTGAGGTCTTTCTATTTAGGGATGTTCTTCTATTATACGAGATGTCCCCTATGCCAATGAAAAACAATAATAATTTTATTTGCCCATTAAGATTCTTCTCCCAGGACCATATTCCATGAATGAATGGCTTGCTTGTAGGACACATCGCTAATAATAAAATCCACCAACTGTGCCAATACAAGTGCAAGAAAAGCACAGGAAAGCTAAGGCAAGCCAAAGGAATTCTCCCATACCTACAGCAGTCGACTCCTTCCAAGAAAGCCGTGGAGGCTGCCTGCTTATTTACTTGCTTATTTGCCAGGAAGGTATTTCTTTTAAAAAGTGACAATAAATAGTTCCTACAACCTCTTCCTTGTCTTGAAATCACTATTTCTACTAGAAAATAAACTTGTAAACTCCATCTGTTAAGATACTTAAGAATTATACTCAACAAAGCATGCCAATATTTGTTGAAGGAGAAATCCTATACTGGCTACGAAAGGCACTCAAAACAAGGTCGTTTCTCATTCAAATTAAATGTCACTAGGAAATACTGTAGAAAAATCAAACATGTTCAAAGTGATTGCATATGTCACAAATTCGACTCATCTGACCTCAACACTTGTACACTAGTGTTCCTGTCTCTGAATTGTCCGAATTCCAGAGTATGCCAACTGAGTTCTCACCCACCAGTGGATTAACTAAGGTCTTTTTTTTTTCTTTCAAATCTCAGGCTTGTCTTTTCCCTGCAAAACAAAAGCCTTTTAGTCCACCTACCTGCCATCAATAAACTGGTATGCAAGAAGAAAGCAACTTAGTTAACCGTTGAAATAGAACAGAGTTAGAAAAAACTTCGCATGACATTCAACTACCTACATAATTTACAACATAAAAGGTAAGCCTTTTCCAATTACTCAATCTTCACCCTCATTCTTTTCATTAATCTTCATTTAACAAATATTTTTTGAGCACCTACTACGTTCAAAGCATTTTCCTGGGCACAGGGTTTGTAACACAGGATAATACAAAGTAAGTCTTGTCCTATAGCCTAAATTCCTCTTAGAAAGAAATAAAACAAACACATGCCATTTCAAATAATTTTATTTTTTATTTTTATTTTTATTAATATGTGTTTTCAGTACATAATGATTACATTCACTATGGGGAGTGGGTGCATGTAAAACGCACATCTTAATTCCTTTTGCATCCCCTTCTCCTACATTCTCCCCCCTCCATCCATCTCTTGGTCTCCTTCTTATTTGCAAAAGACCTATCACAAGTTTAAATATCAAATGGTTTCTTTTACATGAGAAACCCAAAATATAAATAAAGAGTAAAATAAAAGATAGATAATAGAAAACAGGGAGATAGATCTGTTTCAAATAATTTCAGAATACTATAAGCACTGCAAGAAAAATACAACTAAGAAAAAGAAAAAGACATATATGAAAATAATTCTAAATATAAAAATAGTGACCTGCTTCAGAGCAAGCAACGGAAGTAAGTAGTTACAGAGATAATACTTTGAGTTGGTTGGCCAGGGAAGGGCTGTCTAAGGCTGAGATGCTTGATTTGCTTTTCTGCTAGAAAACTGAAGCATTCAGAAAGTTTAGAAAAACTGTTCTGAGTAAGCACAAGGAACAGAAAAAAGGAAGGAAGACAGCATAGTGAAAAAGTCAAATGAAGTAAGCCTGGAAATCCGACAGGCTTGAATGTTGGAATTTCTTCTCAATGCAATGGTCAGCTTTGGAGGATAATGAAACAAGGAAACCATCTGATCAGATAGCTGGCAAATGTGATGAACAACGGCATCAGAGGGAGTAAGAATATAGTTTCAGTGAGAAGGGAGAAAAGGGCTTAAAAATAATTGTTATATTATGTACTTGAACAACTTGGAGGACAGTGGCCACTGATTGAGATGAGAGACAACTGGGGTGATCTTAAGGGGGTCTTACGGGGTAGTCACTCACTGGTGGGTCTTAACGGGTAGTCACTCACTCAAACTCATCCCTCAGCAATGCTTCAACTTATGGAAAGTCATCTTTTCTTAGCTCCGCTCAGTGTTTTGTGTGTTCTTATTTACTATTTAAATCGTAGAATTCTGGGTTGCTGATATTTTTCTCAAGTCCATTCCCATTAACTTCAAACCCTAGCTGAATATCCAGTTCATCTAAGTCTTTGTCAATTGAAATTCACTTCATGATGATTATCTTTTATTAATATCCATTTGCAGAGGTTTATTTTACAAATATTTTATTCAATTTTATACTCTATTCCGACTGAACTTAGGTCAGATTATTGGGTCTTCCTCTCTTCAGCCCCATACTGGCCTACTGCTCACCTGTACCCCTTGCATATTTGCAAGGCCCCATTGAGCTCTGTGTTGTCCAAACTGAACTCTTGTTCTTATATAAGGATACTCAGACTCTCAAACTGGTACCCTTACACCCCTGTAACTCTATCCTTCACGATCCTGCCAACCTTTAAGGCTCAAATCAAGTATTTCCTTTTCAAATGGGACCACTTTTTTCCCCTCCTTCACCAAACATAATCTTTCCATCCCCATCTTCTACAAGATAGGGAGTGTAATGGTTCACATCTCCTGCTCTAGACTGCCATGCCCTTGCTGTGTGTCCATCACTGGTATTTCACCAAAAATCCATAATTATTTGCTGCTGAAAGGTTGGGTGAAAGCAAAACAGAGGAAGTACCTGCCTTAGAATGGTGTTTATAAAGATTAAGTGAAGCAATGCACCTAAAATATATATATCAGATCCTGGCATGTAATAAG
This sequence comes from Cuniculus paca, assembly GCA_004365215.1. NCBI lineage: Eukaryota > Metazoa > Chordata > Mammalia > Rodentia > Cuniculidae > Cuniculus > Cuniculus paca. The sequence continues at coordinate 13,226 of RJWT010010944.1, read as the reverse complement.
AACTCTTCAAGGTTAGATATTGTCGTTTTTATTTCAGCATTTTTGGCTCTTGTATTGGTCAGCTTTCCGCCCACTGGACAAAATACCCAACACCTACAGCTTAAAAGAGGAGAGGTTTACTTTTGCTCATGTTTAGTGGGGTTCAATTCATGATCAACTGGCTCTGAGGCAGAAGTGACATAGTGGAAGTACTTGGCAGAGGGAAGCTACTCACCTTATGACAGCCAGGAAGCAAGAACAAAAGGGGAAAACCCAGGGACAAGAATATACCTTTTCAGGTCACACCCCCAGTAACCTACAGCTCCAACCAGGCCCCACTTTCTGACAGCACATGAACTACTGCACTCAGTAATGGGTGAGTCTACTGAAGAAATTAACATTCCCTTGGCTCAATCACCTTCCAAACACATGAGAATTTAATGGTATATTTTAGATCCAAACTATAATATCTCTTGTGAAAATAAGTCTTTTTTCTACCATAGTTGTTTTTAACCCATTAGATTAAAAGCTCTCTGAGGAGTGTCTAGTAATCCCATCCCTTGGTCATATAAAAAATTTTGTGTTCATTTCCCTGTTAGTAAAATAAAATATTTCAGAGGATCTAATAGACACTTCTTCATCTTTGCATTTGTATATTTCACACATATTTATTGATGAATGAATACTGAGCATCAATAACCAATTCCAAAGATTTTTACCTGTTTTACCCAAGTAGATTGAATTTCCTTAAGATAGAAGTAATACCTTTCTGTTTCTTATTTCAAATTGTCATTTTGCTCAATATATACATGTGTGTATGTGTATGTATACATGTCTATATGGAATATAGGTAGTATGTAATATATACCTTTCATTTTTTAGTTTCCCAATTATGAAACTCCTAAAGAATCAATATGAGCAATACACATCTCATGCTAAATTCATCAGTGAGAATGCTTCTAAAATGGAAAAAGGAACACCATCCCTTCCTTTATCCGAAACGTAAGGAATCACCACAACAGGGCATCATTCCAGCTTACAAGAATCTTTGAGCCTCTCAAGACCCAGAGTTAGACAGGAGGTTCTTGTTAGTGACATGTGCTCACTCATCAACATCAATTAATATTTATTGGACAAAGCGTGGATGCAGCACATTATGCAGCGTATGCTGTACATGTCCTTTAAATACAAAGGCTTTACCTCTGCCTTTTTACATGTCCAGGAAGGCAGTGTTCATGACCACAATAAATAATAAGAAGCATACATGTCTGCATGGGTTTATAAATAGTACTGTATTTTAACTTTCAATGAGCAGGTACATCTTGACAAGCTTTTAGATATGATAGGGACAGAGTTTGGTGGAGAAATAAAGGAAAAGATTATGGATTTGAAACTAAATTAAGAATGATGATAGTTTTGTTTTTAAATGAAGCACAATATACTAAAATAGGAATAAAAATCTGGATTAAAAGATTAACTTGTGAGTGTGTTCTAAGTGTGTATGAGAATCTGACATCAATCCCTAGCAACCCTTACCTTCCCACCAAAAAAAAAGATAAATTCAAAGTCTTTGCATCTTTCTTTACAAAGTATTGCTTAAGCTAAAAAAGGATTTCTTATCAATTCTAATAAACATAGTTTTATTATCGTCTTTGTTCCTAGGTTATTCCATACCCAAATAATTCTAAATGCAAAGATGTAAGTTAAACAATCTAGCCTAAAGAATATCATTTTTTACCTTTATTGAGCTGGTATCAAAACTTCAGACTTGTCAGGTACAGTGGTGGATGCCTGAAATATCAGCTACTCTGGAGTCCAAAGAAGGAGGACCAATGTTGGAGGCCATCTTAGGCAACTTAGCAAAATTCTGTCTCAATAATAAAAAATTTAAAAAGTGCTGGGGATGTAGCTCAGTTCAAAGGCTCTGGGTTCAATTGTAAGTACCACAAAAATAGATAGATAGATGATAGATAGATAGATAGATAGATAGAGACAGTCAATAGATATAAATGGCTAGAGATTCTCTCTCTTTCTCTCTCTTTCTGCCTCTTCCTTTCCCCACCAAGAATGTTCTAGTCTTTGTGAATCATTTGGTCAACTCTTTCAGCAGACAGGCTGCATCTCAGGTACAAGTCAGCAGCTACATCCCATCCCACAGATTGACTTACTTAAGTCTTGTCTCCAATACATAGTCATCTCTTCTTGGTAGAGTCAAAATAACACCTACATTTTCACCAACTTCTAAACACATCGGTTCAAGACTCCAGGATAATTTCTGACTAAGCATCAATTTAAACTCTCAAAATTTCCATGTCACAAACTGTCAATGGTATATCCTGTATTCTGATGAAAACATTGTCCAGTTCTTCTGTAAAATTCATCTCTCTTGATGTCTGATTTAAAAACTTCCTAGAACACACTCAATCTGAAAGAAATGGGTGAGAAAACCACAAAAATAACCATGGTATGTTGTTTCGTAATTTCCACATACTTTATATGTTTGGTGTCCTCACATCTAGTAGATGTAGAACCTTTACAGATCACACATTTGAATTAAATACATCTTTGGCCTTTCGATCTCGTCTTTCTCTTTTTATCTCTCTACTTAGCTACTAATCCTTATTTTCCCAATACAGATCAAAGACCATAACTTCAAATAAAAAAAGTGCAGCTCTACTTGAAAGTGAAAGAACTCTCCTGATTTTGCATCCAACATTTACTCCTCAACAAGGTCAGAAGAACATATTTACTCTTATCCCTCCTGTCTAAAAATGATAATAATACCCCTCCTAAAAAGGCCACATACTAAAATTGAGATCATTCATTTTTAACTTATCAGAATTGGCCTTAGCCACTACATTTGCTTCCTTTTTGCCTTACTAAAAATGGGAAGTTAGAAAAATATTGAGTGAGAGAGATCTCTGGAAGAAAAGAAATTATTTAAAAATCAGAAGAATGTTGTGATGAAACGACCTTTCCGCACATATTTCAAAACTGACTCCAAATGTAGAGAATGAAGTACAATTACTTTTTAAAGTAGAAAATTAAATAGAAAACTTATAAGTACAAATACTATACTTTTAAGTAGTAAGCTCTCACAAAGTTAGAGCTCTGTTTACTTAAATAAAATATCAACTGTGTAATTTACCCCCACATCTTCCATTTGCAGAAACCAACAAAAGAACTATAACTTTTTCCCTAAAAATGGGAGGTATCATCCTATTGGCTCATATTTCTTTAAAGTCTTGGGTAATAGTCTTTGGTTATTTTTAGATAATTTCTTTTGTTTCAAGCTTGAAAAGAAGGATTAACAAAGATCAAAAAATAAATCACTGATTCAGAGAAGGAAAATTCCTATTAAGGTCAAAATTTACTATGTAGAGGCTACACTCTAACCTTCACAGAATACAAGCCAGGTCTAGCTTTAGACACTAACGTATCACTGCATATTGATTCCAGTTGGGACCTGTCTACCAAAAAAATGGTGACAATTTGAATGATTGAATCTCTGGGTAAGAAAGGAAAAAAAAACAAAAATTATAAAGTGATGCATGCATTTGCAATACCTAAAACAATAAGTCAAAAGAGAAAAATACAACCAAGTTGTAACAATGCTTAACTGTAGATGATGGAATTATAGGTGAGCTTATTCTCACCCATAATTTTCTTTATATATAAGCATTCTACAATGTATACATATAAGATGGCAGCAGTACAAAGTAATAATACAAAATACTGCAAGACACACAAAGTGTGCTTGTCATTTTTAAAATACATAAATTAATACACATAGGACCTTGGGCCCTGTGCAAACTTATAACAAGTAAGTCTTGTAGAAAAAGGACAAAGGGCAAACAACTATGAAAAAAAAAAAGAAAAAAAATCAGATAATTAGGGTATTGTATAAGGCACCAATTTTTATACTAGTGTAAAATACAAAGATGAAGAACATGAACAAGAGCAAAGAAATATGCCTTCCCCAAAGGACATCATGGAACCCAAGGGGAAGACGTGTTTATTAAAAAGAGACATGTTTGGTGATACACACCTGTAGTGACAGCTATTCATGACACTGGCACAGGATCACTTAAGCTCATGAATTCAAGACCAACCTGGGCAACATGGCCAAGATACAGTCCTTCACCACCAAAAAAAGAACACTTTAAAAATATAGTTTGAACTAGAATACACTAGTATTCTAGTATACTCACTGGAACAGAAAAACATTTGAGAACCCATAATCTAGGATCAAGATAAAGATGAACTCTCTCTCTTGGAGACCCATATGACAAAATAGACATAAGGTGTCCCCCTTGTTGGCTAGGAGAGGATGGTCAGAAATGACAGGTTTTGTTTTGAAGAAAGAAAGAACCCAAAATTAAGCTCTGCTTATTCCACAAAGGTGACTGGAAACATTGATGTCTATATATCTTGATATATTAAGAATTATTTCAGAGTATAAACCCTAATTTAGAAACCTCCCTGACACATTATAAGGACAAAAATTTGTATATATTTAACAAAATCCCATTAGCTGCCATTTGTATCCAGTTTCTGTCTTTCTAGTCACAGGGGTAGTAAACAAGAAATCAACATTATCCATATAATTAAAGGTGACCTCTCTCAAATACAATTGAGAAATATCAAGAAAATATACTTCGCCTCAGGAATTACTCTGCCAACAGAAATATCAGGTACGTTAGCATGTACCATGGCTAACTGGGGAAACACTTAGAGGACATATGGAGTTTTGGGGTCTCTCTTTCTCTCTCTGTCTCCCCTCCTCCCTTTCTTCTGTGCCCTCACATGACAAAAAGAATGCACAAAATTGGTGAAAGATAATGGAGATGAAGGGCAGCATCACCTATTTTTTCTAAGTTGTTAACCCTGGGACTGTACCGTTACTTTCAGTTCCACCCACAATCCTTTTATTCTCTGATGCGGAACAAACCTTGATAGAAAGTTTTCCTCATCATTTCCATCTCCTTTTCTTCACTCCATCTTTCCCTTTTCTATCCCCTCTACCTACATGTACTCATGCACACACACTTGCCTCAAAGGGCATCATAAACTCAACTTTCATATCTCATTGAAATCATTCTCATGAGCACTGATTCAGAATTTGACTTGGCTTGAGAATGGTTTCAATGTATTAGTTTCACAGTCATGAATCAATACCACATAAGGATCCATTTCAAATACCTTCCCTTTAAATGCAGTTTGACTGCCCAAGCTCAGGGCGGATACAAAAATTAGAATTTTTTTCTACATTGCTTTCTTGAATACAGGATGTTGGCCAAAGATTATTAGAGGAACACTTTGTTGGCAGTTTCTCTTTGTTCTCCACATCTCAGAAACCTGCAAAACTTAGCTCTATGTAAAACAATGCCCAGGCATTTTGATGTGAGCAGTGACACACCCTTTAGTTACACAGCCACTCTCATGTTGGAGAAAACACTTTCTTAAAAGCCAATAACACATCCCAAATCTGTTCTTCTTCTTCTCTGATGCTACTTATTGCTGCACAGTGCTTGCCTACGTTTGTGGCCTCTCCATTCTATGGCTTCTCTGGTTAGCACTGAAGAGGTGTGAAGGAGAGAGCTAAGGAAAGCCTTCCTGGTGGGCAGTAATATGTGTATGTGCTGCAAGGAGGTAGCCCTGTCTCTCCGCTTTCCCCAAAAATCAAGCATCACCTTATCGTTTCCTCACCAAGATTAACTCCTGCTTCCTGAAGAGTATTTCTGAGGTAGAAAGCAGAGGTGGTGAAAAAAGGGGGAGCTGAAAAGTCCAATCTGTCAAGCTCCATTTTAGAAGAAAGGAAAACTGAAAAGTGAACGCATTAAACATGAGCCATTTCCTGCACTCAGGAGGGAAGAAAGCGCGTGAGGAGCTGTGTGCAGGAGGAGATCCGCACTGGTGTTATCTCTGACCTGCAGCTTAGCCCCAGTGTCTCAGCTGCCAAAAAGCTCCCATTCAACGTTGTGCTGAGTTCATCAATGCTCCACGTGTCAGGATCCTAACAGGAAAAAGCAGGACAGACAGTCTCTCCATTCAACTGCCTGGGGACCCCATGACAACTCAAATCCCCTCACAGACCGTCCATATCAACCTTCGGCAGGTCAGAGCACACAACCCCTTCAGAACCACAGGCTCAGGCCCACACCCTTTCCCCTTGTCAACATTGTCACTTTAAACAGAACATCGAGCCTTATCACAAAACCTGAAGTAAGTATGACAATTAAGATGGATTGCAAAGCCTGCTTGTGCTTCACAATTAACAATCACTTGGCAGCAGGTTCCACGCAACTGTTGGGGTGTATGGCAAGAACTTTATCCCTGCTTAGTGCTGCATTAGCATATTTAGTAGGCTGCAAGACATAATTCCTGAGATATGAACATATTTTTGTCTTTCTTAAAAATCTGCAATTAAGCTATAATATATAGAAACTTCACCAGGCAATCAACGTGCAAATACAGAGATACAGTCGGGGTAAAGAGGGCAAGCAAAAGAAATGTTTCCAGCAGCATGGGTAACTGCTTCCAATGTCACAGGTTAGCTAGAAAACTGAGGCTCCTTCCTGTCTGTAACAAAATTTAGCGGGGAGAGGTGCACGGCCTCGCTGCTGCTGGCATCAGGTGACTGCTCCATGAGAACATAGCTATGTGCCTTCAATCCACATTTTATAAAAAATCAGATCCTGGAATGATCCTACTGGTTACTTAACAAATTAGGCATTTTCACAAAAAGCACTTTCTGACACTCAGTCAGAAATCACAAAGATATTTTATTCCATAGATATGAGTTGTCTCCCTCAAACTTCCCATTATTTTCCCTTCATTGTTGCCACATCTGCCACATGGGTAAAAAAGGATCAGGGGCCACTGCAAGAGGACCAACTCTATTGGCAGAAAAATTACCCAAGCCACCATACCTGCTTTCTCCAGTGTGCTTATTGTATAGAATGAGGCCTAGAATCCAAGCGTGACCCAGGTGAGGGCTGAGGAGGGAAAGAAACTGAGCCAGATCTCTCTGAGATAGCTGGGACTTTGTCTTTCTTGACATCCGAGTTGCAAGAAAGCAGGATATCCTGCCAAACATACTGCTGCTACAGGACCCACCTTGTGACAAAGACACAGCTCCAGCTGAGGAACACAGGAGATGTAGGTGTGGAGTTTTCTGGAAAAGAAACTTCACTCTTTACAGATACATTTGTAAAAGAAAACACACACACACTCACACACACACAGAGTTAGGTAACTCTCCATTTGCACAAAAGAAAGCATATGAATGTAACAAATGCAGTTTAGCACACAAAGTCTTTCTTTACAAAACCAGAAGAGGAGCAGATTAAAGCACCTGGCAGTCTTGGCACACCAAAAGAAAATTTTAGCTGTGACAAAACAAAACAGGTGTACAGGTATAAAACTTTTGCTTTCCAATAATGCCCCTCTCTTCGCTGGAATGCTTTGACAGGTGCAGAAGTTCAAGTTACAGTGGGGAAGTAGCAAATAAATACACAGCATTAGTGACTGACGTGCTTGCCGAGCACCCGAGGATGTTAATAACTGGCAAGGTACACTAATCTCTGATTGCAACATTTGGTTTACCTTAATCTGGAGGGACAGCTGTATTAAAGAGGGAATTATACTAATCAGTTCAAGGCCCTTGCATATAAAACTTCCCATTAGGCTTAAAGTACACCAGCTTATGCTCATTCTCTAGGAGCCTTACATCTGGTTCTGAATACGGCTGCCTCTCATTTGCAAGGTACAAACTGAAAACAAGGGGGAGGGGGGCTGACAGTTGCTGGAGGATGGGTGATAGAAGAGGAAGCTACTAATTCTTTGAAATTTTTAACAGCACAAAACTAGCTTCTAGGCATCTTAATACTAAAAGGGAAAAAAAGCATGTGTTATCAACCCTAGGCCATTTTTTCCTGTTACCGGAGGTGACCAACATAAAATAAAATTGATGATGTCAGTCAAAAACAGCTAAGCACAAAGCTTGGCTTTGTTATCTTAAGTCAGAAGGTATGATAGGCCAAGCCATATGGCTCTAATCCGCCTCTATCTCCCATCACCTAACAGGAAACCTTCATATAGCATGACCTTATTTGGCTGGTTCCAGGTTGGGATGCCCAAAGGGGATTTTTCTGTTTCTGCTCTATCCAAAGGTTTATGTTGATTTTTTTTCTGAGCCCTGCAAACTATAAATCCGACTGATTACTCTGCACTCTTTTGCTTGACTGAGCCTTTACAATCAGACATCCCCGTTAACAATAAGCTCCTAATGAATCAAACATCTATGGCATTAGTTTCACCTAGCTGCCTCTTTCCCATGCACTGTGCTGCTTTGTCAGACCTGGTTTGATGAGAAAAGCTAGTGACACTTGCTGCACCTATTGATAAACAATTCAGTAATGAGGGGCATAACAAAAATTACCTAAAACAACCTGATTAAAAATGACAGGCAAGGCTTACTCCTTGCTCGAGAGTGAAGGTAACCCTCATACTGTGTAGGGAAAATAATGAGGTAAAATCAAATTTCTCCCTGAACCAAGGAATTCACTTCTGAATGTGTATTTGTGAAGAGAAACGATTTTTTTAGTGATTTTTTTGAAGTATTTCAGGTTATGTGGCCATCCATAATGTTAGGAACTCCTACAATACAAGATGCTTGCCTTTCAACTTTCTGAGATGAGCGGCCAACTTTTTTCTTTCTAGTTAAACTTTCTGAATAACCAAACTAATATCGAGATCTTCACATTCTTTCTCAGATGTGAGTTTAGTCATTGAGAAACTCAACAGTGCAAGTGCAATAATTAGGGAACTGCAGCATGGGGAATCAAAAGAAAATTTTCTAAGATTCAAGAAAATGTTTTGAACAAAGCAGGAAAAAAAAACTTTATAGACAATATCACCTCCCTAAAAGGAACAATTTAACCTTACCATGGACATTGATTGAAGTTCTTTTTATTGGGGTCACCCAGAGGACCTTTGCAACTTCGAAACAAGCTCATACCCAGGGGAGGCCAGGCTCTTGTGAAAGCTTGATTCAAAGACAGAAATGTGTGGGTTTTGCAATTGTGAAGCAGCATGTTGGGAGGGTTTCCATCAGTGCACAGATGCACTTGAAAATCAAATATGGACATGGGGAATGTTTTTTGGAGATGGAAAATGAGTGCTGATGACATGTTTATACTTCGCAGATGGATCCAGTACAGAACCATTTTTTGTAAAGAAACAATATCCACCATTTGCTAATTTTTTTTTTTTTTGAGCAACTACAAAATGGTGGCACGAAAAGTGAATATTTCCCTCACACACACTCCACCTGTTCCTTGGTCTTGCAACTGTCTTCCATCCTGAATGTAATCATTGACTGTTGTAGTCTTATTTTTTCTCAAATGTTATCCAAAAGAATATGAAAAAAGAAATACAATATACAAAGCCACTTGGAAGAGTTAAATAATTTCAAATTAATTTGTTGCATATGAGAAATTGAAAGATGACAAATGTTATTAAGTAACAAATGCTAAATTTAATCCTGAAAAATCCATTTTCTTATTGGCATATTTTCTCCTTAAACTTGATACCAAATCAGTTTCTGAATGTTTTATATCAAGAATCCAGAGTTCTTTATTCCTACCTTTGACCCACCATTCACCCTCTCAGGTAGCTGAATCTCTGGAAAATGCATGTGCTTAGCATAGGATTAATTCCAGTTATTGCCTTTTGTTGATATATTGTAGTGATAAATATTTTACAGTTATAAATATCAAATATGATAATATGGAAATGTACAATATGTATAGGATATATATTTAGAGAATAATTTAAAACATATTACTGCCAAAGAACATTATTGATAATGTTGTTCATAAACTTTGCCTCCTCAAAATGATATATCATAATAATCAAGTCTCAATTTATTGCCACATCAGTAATATTAATTTGCCATTTCAGGTGTGAAGTATTGGTGAAAATGACCTATTTCAACGATACAGAAATCACAAAATAATAAAGAAGTAATGGCTAGGAAATATAAAAATTCAATTTGATTCATATAATATTTGGGAGCATTATTTAAAAAGGAAAAATATTCTGAACACATTTTTAGACTTGAAGAATGAGTATGATTTTAACTGTTCCAAATAATATATAACACATTAAAATTAATCTTTTTTTTAGTACTGGTAAGAAAGGCTAACTTTTCCTGACATTTCACTTTTCTTGCCATCTGTATTTGTCTTCTCCCGAATTCCACAGCTAATCTTTGATAATTTTTTATTCCAACAACTAGGCTTAAATTCAGAATTAGAATACGAATCTTAAAAAATGATCAAACTGCCTGAGATCAGATTTTAAAAATCCTGAGAATATACATAAAATGACATCTGCTTTCAACCCTGTCTCTTCTGGTACTCTCCTGAACATCAATCTACAGTTGTGCGTTCTGATTCCAGCACCTTGTTATCATCTTGCAACTAACAAAAGCCTGCATATGTTTTTCTAAAGAAAGAAAGTCTTCATTTTTATTTCTGAGTCTTTCACATATATATGGTCCTATCATTTTGTAAATCCTTAATTATTTTTGCTTTTATATCAAAAAATGAAAATTAAAGAGACACACAAAATGTTAGGACTCAAAATTAGATTTATTAAATTTGAAACAGTCAAGAAAAATGAAAACACATCCTTCTAATTGTAATTTTTCTTATACAGCTATGGTGTCAATCATCATTCAACAAATGTATAAAACAGAGCCATAAAAAATTAGAAAGCTTTTATTTTACTTTCTTTAAAATATTAGGGAAAGAAAGTCTGAGAGGTATTATGACTATTGAAGTTCCCTTAATCAGTCTGCTTCTGGAAATCGTGTTTTCTGAGACTCATTTATTTCACCAGAACATTCAGTTTTCACATTTTAAAATGATTATTTATAGTGAACCAATTTTATACTACTAGTCACTTACTCTCTAAACACTACATCAAGTTTTTTTTTCCATATTGCCATGCTTAGACAACATCACACTTAAGAGAATAAGTGAATAATAAAATAACAATTAATGAGCTAGTTTCTACCAGCACCTAAACTGTTGCCCAGTTGGAAGTTCGGCACCTCTCTGAGGTCATTAGACTATTAGTCAATAAGTTAATTATGTGATAATACAGCCTGGTCCCTGATGACAAGAAGAAGCTATGTAACTTGTAAAAGTGTTGTTAACCAAAGTATAGGAAGCTTTTGCCTCAATTATATTATCCCACATTGCAGTATTAACATATTGACTATTCAATTACATCATCATGGTGTCATTGTTTACCACCCAAACATATCTAAGAATTAGAATCATAGAAACTGACACTATGCTTTCAGAACCAAAACAGATAAAGAAACTAAGTGGTTTTTCAACATCAAGCAAGTAGTTATATCTATAAACAAGCTGGGGATTGAACCCATGCCTCACACAGGATAGGCAAGTACCAACCACTGAGTTACAGGCCCAGCCCACAGCATTTTCTTCAACAAGCAGACTATTTTTCTCAAGTCTATTACAAATATTGTAAGAAAATTAAAGAAAATTAAAAAATTAATTTTCAGCCTATGGAAAAAAATGATACCCTTAACTTTGAGAATCCAACAGCATACCACTGCGAAGAATATGAATTGCCACTCAGGTTAACAAGAATTTTGTTTGATAAGTATACAAAAAGACCCAGGAATCACATGCCCCCACCAAAGTAAAGGGACAAATACTAGTTAACAACTTATCACCCTTTGGAAACTTTATTTTCCCCCTTAAGTCTTTCACTGATTTCTGGCTTTTGAGAATTTTACCTGTGCAAATGTGCACACACAAATATTTTTCCACAGACAAGGTCAAGCTAAGCAGAGTACCTTTTTACCTGGCTTTTACCCCTACGACCTTCCCTGACAATAAAAATGGATCTTTGCCATCACAGTAGTCCAAGCTGCCTTCATCTCTCATCTACATGGCTAGGAAACCATCCAAACTGACTTCTGACCACCTCTCCAAATCACACTTCAAATCACAAGCAGAATGAGCTACTTGCATGCAAATCTGGTTTTACAATCCCCACTCAACTTTTTAAAACTGTTTAAAGGAATTTCATTGTCTGTATCAGGATTTCTCAACATCAGCACTAGTGACATTTTGAACCAGATAATTCTTTGTCGTACAGGGCTGTCCTATACAATGTAGGATGGTTAAGCAGTATTGCTAGCCTCTATCTACTAAATGCCAATAGCTCCCTTACCCTGTTGTGACAATCAAAAGTGTCTCCAGACATTGCCAAATGTTCCCTAATGGGCGGGAGGGGTTAAATTGCTCCCAGTTGAAAACTATTGGTCTGTATCAACAACCAAATCCCTAGCTGTATGCTGACCCAGCCCCTGACTAGCTCTCTGGCATCATCTCTCTATATTATTCCTCTTATTGTTTCTCCTCTTTAACTACATGAGTCTTTTAAAACTGCCTTGAATGTATCCAATCCATCCTGCCCAAGGTTTTTCCACATAGTATTCTGTCTTTTTGACATACTCTTTATCTGTCTCCCTATCTTTTGTCTCAATAACTTCAACTCACCCTGCAGATTTCATGTGAACACTCACCTCAGAGACTGTTTCTTGACCCCCTTACCAAGTCTGAAACCTTAGCTGTCTTAGTAATGTACTTTAGTATGAGTACATTTTCCAGTACATAATATTTGCATTCATTTTAGGGGGGTTGAACATGCAATTAGAATACCTAATTCTTTTTATTATCTGTCTCCTTCCCTCCTTCTATCTCTCCCTGTATCTCTGGGTCCCTTTCTCATTTGCAAAAGACCAATCTCCCTGTTTCCTATTATTTATCTTTATAAAATTTACTTAAAATTTTATTTTCTTACATAGGAGAAGTTATATGATATTTAAACTTGTATATCTCTTATTTCACTTAAAATTATGGTCTCGAGGTACATCTATTTTCCAACAAATAACTCAAATCTATCTTTCTTTATGATAGAGTAACACTCTATTGTGTGTAAATACCACATTTTCTTACCCATTCATCTGTTGATAAAAGTATGTCACTTGCAAACGTTACCTATTATGAGTTAATTGTGCTGCTACAAAGATGGATATGCACGTGTGCTTTTACAGAACGATAGGCCTTTCAGAGTTATCATCTCCATTTTTTAGTGAATATTCATTAATGTGATTGTTTGCTTATTATCTATCTCCT
>RJWT010010943.1:0-23710 GCA_004365215.1 Cuniculus paca | reverse complement strand
TCTCATCTGAAATATAAATCATCTACTCGAAAAATTACAAATTTTTGTAAGTATTGTCATTCTTCAGCTATTTTGCATAATATTTTCCATTTTTCTAATTTGCATCTATGTGTTGAAAAGTCTAAATGACCAAACTAATGTTGACCCAGGTCATTTATTTGCCAAACAAGCCTTTCTCATAGATTAATCCACAACTTTATGAGGCCAGTGATTTCTCACCCGTTTACAGATTCCTGTGCTACACCATCTTTCCTTTCAGTGCCATAGGTATCTCCATCTTGGACCCTCACTTCCCTTTTAATGTCTCATCCTCACCATGTTTGTGATAGCACATTTCTTTCTCACTTTGTATTCAACCTCCACCCACCCACTCCTAGGTTCTTAGAATTACATAAAAGTGGTATCAAAACTAATTCTGATTTCAATAAAAATAGTTGAATGAATTTATATTTCATTTTAAAACTATGTAAGACACTGTTTAAAATATCCATGAGATTAAGGCAGAAGCATAGAGAAAAGTGAGTGACAAAGGAAAGATGGTAGACTGTGAGAGCTCCCAGTTTCCTGACTGCGGTATTACTCACATTACTTCGTTTAATTCTAATGGCAAATTAGGTTTAAGTCATTACTTATTCTCCTTCACATCATACTGTTAGTAAAACTATAATGAGAATGGCTACTGGCATTAAATAAAAATAATTAAGTTTCCAGCACTTGGATAAAATGCATAGCATCGATTAAACATTATTTCACTTCTTTGGGCCTTATTTTCCTAAGTGACCAAATATGAATAAAATAATGATATTAGTTCCTTCTAAGCAGTTTTTAAAGTATAATGGGATGCTTACACTTTATTTCCATTTTGGTCAGTTTCCCAAAAGGATGAACAAAAACTTATGTATAGTAAATGTTGCAGTATGTGAAAAATATGATTGAGACCAGCTAGGCGGGATTTGTGCAGGAGAAAATAGTTTTGACAACCCTTGAATACATGCTTATCTCGGACTTATAAAATTATTGAAGTTGAAGCAGCTTGGAGCGAAAATGTCTTTGGAAAAAATGTCAAATCTTCCTTCCTGTGAGAAATGGGGTTGGGTGTTTCTCTGCCACATGAAATTGGAGAAAAACATGAAAAACACATGGACCAATGCCAAGTAGGACCTTGCATGAAATCCACCTAAGAATATTGTTCCAAAAGAGGTCCTGAGAGAAAGCTAATCGAGAGTTGAGGGATACAACTCCTGTTTAAACACTACCGATGTGTGGTTTTTCGGTCCAAACAAAGGCTTTAACTGGCGGTCTCAGGCAGAAGGCTGCCCCGGCTACACCAGAACGGGTGCACAGCTAGTGCAAGGTGATCTCTGAAGGGAATGGCAAAGACTCAGACCTCCACAGTTGCCGTTCTCTCATGCATTATTGTAGTCCTAGCCTGCCTTTCCTCTTACATTCTTCCTCAGGTGCATTTACAAAACCTCCATATGAACAGGACGGGGAGTGGGGACATCAAAAACATTCTTATCCACTTTGACTCAGTATGTAGGACTTTTTTTTTTTCCACATTGTAGGTTGAACTCAGGGCTTTTGCACAGAACAACCTCCCTAGCCCCCTTTTTCTTTCTTATTTTCTTTTCTCTTCTTTTCTTTTCTTTATTTCTTTTGTTTGTTAGTTCATTCGTTCTTTTTTATTTTTGTTTTGAGATAGGATTTCACTAATCACAAAGTTGCCCAGACTGGGCTGAAAATTGTGTTCTTAATCTCTCAACCTCTCAGACTGCTGGAATTACCGCCTGGTCCACCATGCCTAGCTAGTGTTTAGTACTTTCCTACCCCTAGCCTTCCACATTCTCCTTCTCTCCAGCCCCAGGGAACTAAATACTTAATATAGGATACTTTTGACAGTTAAGAAAACAATTGAAGGTAAGTCAAATCAACAAATTCAGCTTGGAAAAAGGCTTTCCAAAATGTAAATATGAAATTATTACTTCTTGTAATTTTAAATTCTAATGAAGACTTCTGTACTTTCCCCTTTCCTAGTGATAGAAGGAACTTAGTTAACTTAGGAACTTAGTCTAAAAAAATAAAAGTAATGACAACATGAATAATACTTGTACTTTAAAATACGAAATAACCATTTGGTATTTTATAAGTAAAAACTGAACAAAAATCAGTAGCTTTATATAAGTCAGGGATAAATACATTGTTCTGCAAGAGTACAGGGAAGGAGCAGCAGACAAGTCTTAGTGGAAGAGAAAAAGCAAAGCATATTTTGAAGGGGATTGCAAAGTAGAGTTTTAAAAGATGCTTAGATAATTAGTAGAAGTTAACTAGGAATGAACAGAAAGTCATTCCAGCCAAGGAACAGCACAGGTCAATGGTAAGTTGTGAAAGAGCTAAGTAGGAGTTTGAATTGTAATTCAGTAGCTAGTTACATATGGAAAACAAGAACTGGAGAAAGAAGTGAAAACACCTGAGTTCAAAGTGAAAAACATTAACTACTTACTGATTAAATCAAAAGTCAAGAAAGATACACATTTAAGAAATAATGTTCTGAAAACAGAACAGAACCTGGACAGGGGTGAGAGGGATCAGAGAGACTAATGAGGGGTTTTCACTGCACTCATTCAGGTTTTTAAATCTTAACTTTTCTTATTATCTGGATGCAAAATGAAGCCTACATTTCTTCTTTGTCTTCAGTCTTGTTGCATAATTCTCTAGTCAAAAGTTCTTGCCACTGGGCTATTTTTCAATATTCAATATATATGTTTCCCTCTTCATACCTCATCCCACAGCAAAAGGAATCCTCGTTTATTATATTTGATGTTAAGGGAGCAAATTTCTAATACCAGGCTCCACATATATAAGATCGTCTGCAGTTTTAGCCTGCTATTTTTTGAAATGAAAGAGAATACTAAAAATAAAGAATAAAATGTAATAAAATAATTGAATAAAACCCCTTTTCACTTGGCTGCATCTTGTATAGGTTAAGATTTTTTAGAGGAAAAGAATCAATAGAAAAGTATTTATAATTATGCAAGGTGATTTATTAGGTAGGCTTACAGGATCAGAGGTGAGGGGGTCTAATGGTCCTCTACACACTGGAGAGCCAGAAGATTCGGTATCTGCTCAAACCAAGAATCTGAAAGCCACGAAAGAGGAACTGAGGATGTGCCAACATTCTAAGACAAAAGACCCAGAAGCTCACTGGAGAGTCACTGATATGAGACCTGATTGGAAAGCTAAAGAAACTGGAGTCAGACATGCATAGGCAACCACAGCAAAAGATGCACTTGCTCCAACAAAATGGAACTCTTCAAAACCCACATCAACTTCCTTTTTTCCTTTTTATTCCAACCAGTCTATAAGCCTATTAGTGCCACTGATAAACAGGGTGGGTCTCCCCCTTAGTTTACTGGCCTACGTGCCAATCATTCTGGAAATACTCTACAGACACACTCAAAACTGTACTCTATCAATCTGTTAGGTATCTCTTAATCCAGTCAACTTGACACATCACAATTAACTGTCACATGTCTGGAGGTTGGTTTCAGCTACACTTCTGTTTCAGGTCCTTGCATGGCTATAAATGTGGCTGAGATCCATATCACATAGACCCTTCCATTATCTAACAGTCATATTGCCTGCAACTCTGGTTTATTTTGTACCTTAGTATGAATTCCATACAGTGGAGTACAAAAGTGCAAAGGTATTCTTTGTGCAAAAGAAAGCACAGAAATCTGTATTTGTGAGCAAAATTTAGAGTGACATTTTAAACATATTCATATCATGTAAGACAGTATTATCTGGGGAGATCCTCCAACATTACAGCCTATTTATCCCACTTTGTTCAGCAACTGGTGAAGAAAGTTCCAAGGACAATGACATGACCTAATTTAGGGAAGAAACTATATACATACACTAATATTATTTTTTAAATATTATTTATTTTAGTCACTTCGTATGTGACAGGGCTTAAGGGTATGTGAAATAAAAAAATTTCAAAGTTCAAGAAAATTAAAAATTTCTGAAGGAAGTAGACATTTAAAACCAATAATATATCACTAGTTAAGAATTAAATCTGAACTCCTTCCAAATTAAAATACAGGCATGTCTGGAGAACTACAGGGGCAGACTACTAGTGCACCTACTCTTTTGTGAAAAACTTAGTGCTGAAGTTTAAATTGAAAACAACAGGTCAACCACTGAAGAGAAGCATAATTTTAAACAAAGATATAAGTAACAGTCTGTCAAGTGTAACCCAGCCCAGAGATACATGGGACAGTGCTACACAGAAATTATTTATTATAAGTAAAATTAAAAAAGAAAACCCTCATGTATAGATCATCTAGTACTAAAGGGGAAAACCTGATAAGGTTTCTACCCTAATGACTCTGATTCTAATAGCAATAAGAATTCTTGGGCATATTTCAAAGAGGTCCTCAAGAAATAAGTAAAAGCGTTTTCCCCAATAAATCTATAAAAGCTTGAGAACACAAGACATCAGGTGCAGGTCTAATGACATGGGTGGGAATCAGAATATGGGTGTGGCTCAGACATGAGAACTGGACCACCACCTAAACTACCCTCCTAACTGACCAAGCTGCACTTTTCTGAAAAGCACCCTTAGCTTTAATTATTATGATCTTTGGAAGGGAAATTTCAAGAGCATCTGAGCAGGAGCACTAGGCAATGGCAGAAGCACTGAGCACATGGCATCTATTTTATCAATAGTGCAAATATAGCAAATCTCTCCATGTGATGACTAAGAGAAAATATGAGTTTTTCCCAGGCTAAACGGACTGCTTTTGTGTGTGCCTGGAAGATGTTTTCTACACTGCCAACATTAGGCATTGTCTTGGGAGAAACTTGAAGCCATTTGCTTCTGGGGAAGTGGATGAACTGAGTATGGCCAGGGCATTACCACTTCTGCTTTGATCAACAAAGCAGCCATTCCACACTATGAATGTGTTATCTTTGTACCAAATGCTGACAATTAGCATTATGAAGAGAGAGAAGGGAAAGGTGATGGTGCCAACAGCTTTTTAAAAATGCCTGAAATCTTCTGATATTAGAAGAAAAAGAATTAGGACAGATACCGAAACCTGTCAATGTTGCCTCAACTCCAGCAATCTTCACATTTCCATTGCTGAAGTCCAGCTCCTGAAACATGACGGTAGCCAGATGTTTGTGAGACCACAATAAAGTCTCAGAGTAGACAGGTGGGATACACATCACTGCATGCACATTACTTCCACACAGACATTCGTCCTAAGTTCAGTGTTTAGACCAGTTAGCCTATAGATCATATGGTAAGAGTCTTATAACTAGAAAAGAACATAATTTGAAGGTTGTTCCATTCCTGCTATCCCAAAGGATAATTATAGCATGGAATCGAAATTCAGTTATTATACAGAGTTTGCAAAGAATTTAATCAGCAAAGAATTCAAGACATTTTTCTCAAAGAGAGAATCTTGAAATCCCCAGAATCTTGGAAACAAACTTCATCTGCAGAATTAGCTGTATAAATGCATATTCTGGCTTAGTACAAAGTCACTAGGTAGATTCTTGGTATTTCAACCTCTATCAGTAGTGTGCAGGGACATTGTTGTTGTCAAGGTGCAGCACAATCCATCACTTGCTGTTGTGTAAACGCAACCACAAGAAGCAATTTGTGAACCAAGTCTATAATTGGATCCATCCTTAGCTTTCATTGTATATGTTTCATTCCACAAGTAGGTTGCATGATAGGTTTTTCAATTCTATACTATGAGTTTCTCTATTAGCTGAGCAAATTTATTTTACTCCATCACCCATTAAAATACAGACCACAGATATTTCAAGGGAGTTGAAATACATACATTACACTTCAGCAATTTCCTTAAAACTCGGCCCAGTGTATGACTTTTCTTACCTTTATTAAAATTTAGTGCATGGTTTGAAAATTACACAATGAAGTTTGGGTAATGAGTGGACTATTCTCAAGTTTATTATCCAGATCTTTTGTGACCTTGATTTTCAGGAAGTCAGTCAGACATTCTGACAGCTTGAACTTATGTCTAAGATGACCAAAGTGATATGAAGGGGGTTAATGAACTACTGTTTTGTTTTTTGTTTTGTTTTGCTTTTTGTTTCATTTAAATGGAAAATCAGGTTAGCTTACAGCTGTCATGTAAGTTTTCCAGCTTACAGATGTTAAGAAATCATAAGTAAATTCAAGACACTGAAGCTCTCAACTGGGATCATGCTTCTAATCGTGACTCTTCTATTAACCACCTATAAAACCATTAGCAATTTGTCCAGCCTAGCTGGACAGTGGTAAAACTATTGTTGACTTAGAATAAAGTTCTTGAAGGGGAACAAATCCTGTTTCTGATTCTACAAAGCAGTGAGAACTGAGAAGCTGAGGAGGTTCTAGTGCTCCCCCTACTCTGATATTTTGTGAGGAGTTCTATAAATCACCTCCACCAAATCAACTAGGATGTATGCAGGTTAAATTGGATTTTAAAACTATAAAATCATTCTTATCAATTATAAATCATAATTCAGTTTTAATTCTTTTGAAAAACAAAAACCAACCCTATATACAGATCTTTAATTTGTAGGTAACTATTACCGAGGCCCATACAAGTGTGAAGTACAACAATGGCTCTTGATGGATCACTGAGATGGGCCGAAAGGAACTGAAAGAGCAACCTTTATGACAGGTACAGCAAACGGAACACATTTGCTTCAGAAGCAAAGGCAAGCCTGGGTTGCTGTGAAGATTTCAGACCTGAATGATCTGAAAAGACGCAGACCCCCTGCAAAGGTGCTTTCAGAGTAATATTCTTCAGATTAGTTGAGATGACAGAATTGGCTCTTTAATGACATGTTAGTTTGTACCTCATTCAACTCCCAGAACTCTGGATCTCACCAAGTATTGAGTTGATTTTTCTATTAGAAACTTACAGGTGAATAGTTCTTGGGTTTTTGGTAGGTATGAATGCATTTTCAAAAAGCTGAGAAATATTGAGATTCAATAAGGTGAAGAAAAGTATATTTTAAGAAGAAATGGTAAATGATTAGATGGTGAAAATATTAAGAACTGTAGACATTATCTTCTGCCACTTATTCTCACAGGAAATGATCCCTCTTCAGTTGAGATTAGGCAATGCTAGCAAGGAATTAAATAAAAAGTTCAGATCACTTAAAGCCTTCTAATTGAGAAGTGGTTAAAAATAATGATTCAGTCATTCAATGAAGTATTATTCTGATAGGAGAAGGAATAAATTAGTAAATACCAATGAGAAGAAATATGCCAAATATTTATTGCTCAGGAAGAAGAAAAAGCAAGTTTTAGAACACTGTGTATGAAATAATTCAATTTCTAATCAAAGAAGAGAGGTAGAATAATTGTAGAAATGAACATAAGGCAGGAAGGTACTGCGAATACAGAGGAGCAAAGAGAATTATTTTTATCTAATACACTTCTGTATAGATGATGTTTTATCGTAAACATGGGTTACTTTCCTAATTAAAAAAAGGTTTTTAAAATGCAGTGTATGTTATTTATTATGGCCTGTAAATACTAAAATTATTTTTATGGTGTCAATAACATTTTCAATGTGAAATATTTTAAATATAAATAGAACACTATCAAAGACATGAGTTTTCTCATTCAGCTCTAAAAATTGTAATTTTTCTTGATTTAAAGATCATTAGGAATATAGCCAGAGATTTCTGTGTACTTTTCCTTTATTCCATTAACCAACTCGGCTCCCAGAAATAACCAGTAATCTGAATTTAATATTCACTCTTACACCATTACTCTCTCTGCAAGTGCTTAAGGTAACATATAGCATCATTTTCCTTATGTTAAGATTTTATATATAAGGTTAAAATATAATTAATATTAGTTTCATTTAGCACTATTCACATAGTGAAGTCATGATGCGCTTCTTGTCTTCCCCTTCAGTACTGAAGGGTTTTCTGCTTTCTGCACAGCTACTAGAATATTGGACTACAAAGTCTTCTGTCATCCCGCCCCTCTGGAATTTGCCTTTGGATAAAAACAGCTGCTTTCCTGAGCATCACACTCGTGACCAGTGAAGCCTGATGAACGGCAAGTATGGATGTGTGTCTAAAAACGCAGCCCCCACTTAGAAAGCCATCGCAGATTGAAAACTCCCTGTGGAGAGTTGGATGAGGCCTTTTGTGAGAATTGCTAATGCACAATCGAACGCTATATGAAAACATTGGATTTTTTCCAAATTGATGAATAGTCTGCAAAAAAAATTGTCTTGCATTCTTCAGAAATATCAATGTAATTAAAGATAAAAATGTAGTGAAGTATTCCATGTTAAAGAATACTAAAGAGACATGACAATTATAGCAAGGGACTGTATTGCACTATAAGGTAATTACTGGGACATTTTATATAGGTAAGCTTTGCATGCTGCTTACTATAGATCAGGCACTGTTCTAAGTATTTTACATGTATTAACTCATTTAATCCTTAAGTGAGCCAAGTGAAATAAGGATGGTTATCATCTCATTTTAAGATAAGAAAGGCACTGGAAAGCTAAATAAAAGGCACAGGTAGCAAAGTAAGGCCATTATGACCCTGAACTAAGGTCAAGTGCCTATGAATTACTGCTCGGTTCCGCTCCTGGTACTCATCCTACTCATTAATTTATATTCTTCAGATTGGCAAAAATCTAAAGTTTATCACCAGGTGTGGGAGGAATTACAGCAAAATGGGGATTCCTAGGTTTTACTGGTCAAAATAATATTTATGGAAAATTTTGAAAAACAACTTGTCAAAACGTATGAAATTTTAGGATGCAATACCCTAACCTAATATTTCAAAAGCATAGCATAGGCAAGAGAAGATCTGGGTTAGAATGTTAACAATAGCTTTGTCAGAAAAACCCTAAGGCTCCCTAGTAGAAGGATAAATTTTTGTTTAATATTGTAATGAAGTACAGGAAACCCTAGAATAATGTGACACATGGAATCCAAAATTTCAATAATGTAAAACATGGGCTACATTATTAAAACTAAAATAAAGCAATATTTCTGTTTGTAGTGATCTCCAAAGTATGGAATTAAAAATAGTGAAGCCCTATGAAAGTGATCATATACTGGAAAAAAATCACAAATGATAAAATGACTATTTTTAGAAATTGTATAAATTCTATTTGTAGTTTTCCATGCACACAAGAATAGTTTGCAGAGTTTTTGTTAAATTTTCAGTTATGAGAATTTTTTCATTTTTTATTTTGATGCTAATTTCTAGTTTTACTATAGTTTAGTTACAATGTTGTTTATTTCTGCTTTACCAAACCTGTTGGTGCTTTCTTTTTTCTTCCTAAAATGTGCTAAATATCTGCAAATGTTGTATGTGTGCTTGAACACAAGTTGTACTCTCTATTGTCTGTGTACAAAATTGTATGCACAACCATAAATTGCTACATAATAAATAATGCCTAAATCACTGGTTTTTAGTTTGGAAAATTTCTTTCCCACACAATCTGTGCTGTATGAAAAGAAGTATATTCGTCTTTTTATTATGTGTTCCCTTCCGTGTCTTCTCACATGCCTGTAGCTTTTGCTTTATCCAAGGACCATTATACTATTTGGTGCCTTGATTTCCATAACATTGTAAATTATGGCTCTTAACATTAAGTAGTATCCTGTGTACACAAATGTCTTTCTTTTTAATTCTGCCTGCTCTGAAACTAGAGCCCCACAATCCTAGAGTTTTTGATTTTTATGCTACTGAGTTGTATCTCTTGTGTTGATTTTTTTGAAAAGATTGATATGTAATTTAATTGTTAATTTAGATATGTTTTTATTTTATTAAATTTATCCTTTATTATATTATCTTGGAATAGGAAGTATATTTCATAGCTATTATGATAAGAATCTATTATTTAATAGACATTTTTCCTTTTGTTGGAACCATTGCACATGTAAAATATTAGTCACATAAAGTACAGTGCAGGGCAGAGGGTATAGCTCAGCGGCAAAGGGGCCTGCCTGGCAAGCACAAGGTTCTGAGTTTGATTTCCGGTACCAAAAAAAAAAATAGTGCAACCAATAAAACTTTTCGCAATAATTCTACCTAGTCTTTTACTCTTCTAATTTGCATAGTACTATTGTCTTTTACATTCTTGATGTTATTTTATCTTTTTGGTGTAACATCTCATGTAAATTAACCTTATCTCCCCAATTAGTTCTTAACCCTCTCAATTTTAACATGCATCAGAGTCATCTTTCCTGATGAGCAAACATATACACTTTCCCAAGAGCTAAAAATTAAATTGAATATATGAACAAACTAAACAGAAATGAAAAACTTGTGTGGATCCACAATAGGGACAGCCAAAGGGAAAAGATACAGGTTAGTTAGATGTTGTGCCTTGAATTTGCAAGAAATTCATGCATTTGTCAAAAAGGCATAGATATTCTAATATGCAAATTTTTTTTCAAATGCACAAAGATATGGGAACACACAACTTATTCTGATATAGCAGTGAGTCCAATGTGCAGCAAATACACTGAGAAAAATGTGTCAGAAGGTGTGTTTCCCCAGGAGAGTAGTATCTTGTATGGCACAGGAGGCAGTTAGAGTGTTATTGTGCTACTATTAAAGAAATCTCCAGGTCTAAAGGGGAAAGCGACACGATCATCATTAACTTGGGAATAATAGCTGTCAAGAGTTTGGGAAATAAATCTCAGGAGGTATTTCAAAAGGGCACTGATGTAAAAACAACAGTGTAGCTAGGGGAGACATGCTGAACAACTGAACTGCAGCTGTGGAGGTCAGAAATGCTGAGAAAGGTTTTTGGTATTCGTTTTGTAAGTAGAATTGCTAAACTGGTATATAATTTGCTGTTACAGATAAGGCATATAAGTAGAGAGTAACTTCAGTATCTCTGGCTATAAAGATCTTGCAAGCCGTCTAAGAGACAGAGAAAGTTTAAGGCACATGAAGAAGGTTTAAGTATCAAATTTTTGGTATTAAAAAAAGAATCTATCAGTGTCTCTCTCTATTCCTCTCTCTGTCTCTGTCTCTCTCTCTGACTGTCTCTGTCTGTCTCTGTCTCTGTCTCTCTGTCTCTCTCTCTCTTCTCCCTACTCCCTCTCCCCATCCCACCTGACTACAGCTTGGATATAAAAAATTATGTGAAGTAAAACAAATATCAAGAGGACCTCTGCATTGTTAGCTGTGTTATTATAGATTGGCTTTTCTCAGGGATAAACAGAGAAAAACTAAGTTGCCTTAAGGTTGAACTGAGGCTGATTAAATTTCTAGAAAGTCTTCTCTTTATCACTTTCATGATTTTTTTTTCACAAAGGCAGTTAATACGCTAAACGATACAAATTCAAGAACGTGAAAAAAACTGAGAAATATCAGAGGGATAGTGTGAATGGAACAGAACTAGGTAATTAATAGTTTGCATAAGTAAATGACCAATAACAGAAACAGATTTCCTGCAGTGCTTATTTCCCAAGATGAAGATTCTGGAAGGAAATATGGTTGAGATACTCTTAAGCCATTCAATTACATTGTCATCAGAAGCCTAATGCCCAGGGCATTCCCAGACCATATGGCAGAAAAACATCTTGTCGAGAATTTCATCGCCAGCATCAATCTGTGGCTTTGAGAGTTACAGCTGCCATGCTGGAGAGGGTCCAATGATGTCTCAGGACTGCCTGTTCTTGAATTAGATAGATGGAAAGGTTGGGATTTGGCCCCAAACATCGTTTGCATTCTACTGCAGGAAGCATGAAAAACAATCCTCAGTCTGATGTCCTGCCTTTCTAAACCTTCTGCACTGCCTTCCTAGAAGAAATGACAGAGAACCACTGTGACCCATGAATCCAAAAATAGAGTGACATTTTCCAGGGAAGCCGAATGTCTTGTTTCTGACATCGATATAATGGAGCAATTAAAAAGAAGCCATACAATGAATGGATTGAGTGTCAGGGTTGGAATTTGTTTTAGTAACAGTAGATACTAGATCGAATCTGATAGTTCTTTTCTAGAAAGTTACTGAGAGAATAGAAGCTCTAAGTGAAGCTTGCTGTTCCCTAAAATGATGTGACATGCCAGGCATCATATTTTATCCTTCCAATAAACCTTCCACATTTGATCAGCAAGGCTGTCTGAAATTTCAACCATCAGCATAGCTCTTTTTTGAAATTAAGAAATTATCTCATAAGTACCCTTTTAAAATGAAAAGACTACCATTGTCAAGATTGCTGTTTCATGATTTTATTTTGCCTTGTTGTTTATATCCTCAGAAGAAAAACTTTATTGTCCTTGTTTCTTTATTGGCGTTAGACTTTTATACACTGACCACAAACTGATCCACATTAGCAATAAAATTTCACCCAATTTCAATATTTTAATTCATTAGTTTAGCATAACGATACAATAACACCAGAGTGATTTATGGACCTGTATGTTTTGTTAGGAGGTCTTGGGAAAGAAGGCAGGTTGGAGAGTTCAAGGCCAGAAGCCCTGACATTGGGGATGCAAAGAGATTAGAATGGGCTGTAGACAGACCAGGGATACTACTGACACACAGAATGAGAAGCAAACGTTATTCTCATTTTCTCTAATGCCCAGCATAGAGCAGATGCTCAGAATGAGTCAGTGAAATTTAACTTGCAAAGGATGACTGTTGTCTTCCAAATTAAGTCTTCCTTACATATTGGTTGTTAATAACTAACAAATATTAAAACCTCCCATGCAATTGTGGAAAGGTAAAATCCCCTCTGTATTTTTGTGCTATATGATTTTCTCAATTGTTTTCTACCATTGGGCTGTTCTCATGAATTTGAATTTTAGACAATGAAGAAAAAACATGTTTATCACTTTTTTATCCTCCTTTTAAGGTTATAAATTTGTATGAAGGAAGGATTATAACATTGCAAAGCGGGATGAGAATTCTAACATTAATACTTTAAGACCCTTCATAATAATAGGTTGACTCTTCCTGGATTACTTCTTTGTATGTTAAGCTTAGCTGGTGTAATATTTTATTTTCATACTTCACAGTTTCAGAGCATGCAAGTAGAAATTTAAGAGCAATGAACGTTTGCTTGATAAGATGAGTAAGTAATTAGAAGTGTTTTAAACTGACTGAACAAAACACAAGAAAATTGAAAATCTCACCCTGTACTAACGCCATAGGTATGAAATTAAGATGTAATGTTTTTGAAATAAAAAGCAATTAATCATCTGCAAAACTTTGTGTAGCATTTGAGCTACTTCTAATTTGGAAAAAATACACGGGACATAAATATAGATGAAAAATGCAGTCACACTCATGTGCTTTAATATGGAAACAATAGGAAAATAAACTGGAAAGTATGTAAAACAAAATCTATGATTACTGCAGCTGGGGATTTAGCTCAGCGGCATAAGCACCTGCTTGGCAAGCATGAGGTTGTGAGTTCGAATCCCAGTACAAAAAAAAAAACCTTGTCTCAAAACCTGTGATTACTCATCAGTGTTAACACTGAATGTTGTCAAATTGTCTTATTTGAGAAGTTAGTGTCAAAGAACCAATAAAGCCATAAATTAAAAATAAGGTATCATTTAAGACTATTTTGTATTGGTACCAGAATAAAGAAATAAATTCTGCCTTATAAGGAGTCATCCTTCCTCCACTGTTGTGTTTATTTTTCTATTCCTTCTATTTCATTAGCAATGATTTGTTTTGAAATAAGATTGCATTCATTCCTAGGAAGCTTGGGACTTGGAGCAGAGAACTCTCCTGAGTCACTGAGATGGTGCAAATAACTACAGAAGACTGCATTGAAAACAGGGGGAAGGCAGCTCTGGGGTAAAACATAATCAATGTGGATAACAAGGTTGGCAGTGCTGAGTCCAGGATGGTGCCTAACATATACTAGAAGTCCAACAAATTTGAGTGGAATAAATAAATGGATGCATTGATTAAAATATGATCCAATGATTTAATTATGGAATTACTACTGATGATGTAATCCCCAAATAACTGTTTTCATGGCTGTTGAACATTTTTGTATATAGACTGAAATATTCAATCATGTTTTTTTACCTCTATATATTAAAAGGATTATGAAACTACAAGTAAAAGACAGTCATTTCTGTAAGTCTTGTCCAGAAAAGTCAGAACTGAGATAGGATATTCAGACTTTAGTTTTGTCATTAATGCCAATCACCATGTCATGGGTCCTATTTTATGATGTATGAAATGAAGATTCATGGTCCAAGCCACCAGTTACACAAATCAAATTCACCAAAGAGTAACTGCCTATTATACTTTTCTTGAGACACATGGCTTTTTATTTTTTCCTTAAACTCGTGGCTTCATGGAAGATGCCCACTCAAAGATAGATTGTGACCTTGGGAAGCATTTTCCAAGAGTTCAATCTTAAACTATCTTAAAAGAGTAAGAATTCAGGAGGAAAAAAAAAAACCTTCCAGTTAAACTACAAAATAACCTTCCACATGAAATCAAAATCATCCATCAAAGGTGAATTTGTGATAGCAGCTTTTTTTTCCCCTCTTCCTTTTATTTTCACTGTTATTTATGGCAGTTGGAAATTTCTCTAAAGAAGAGCATCTGACTTGTCTGTGCCCATATTTTTAATGAAATGATGACATCTGCAGTGCCATTTTTGTGAGTTCAGAATGTTTATATCGCCATGACTCAGAATGATCAGATTGCATGATGCTGTTATGGGCTGCAAATTTTACTTTTGTTACACTCAACTGTTCTTTATTTCAATCTTATGGGTTTGATCTTCCCTATGAGACACAACCAGCCATTGAAAAGTGGCAGGAGGAAAAACAAAGTTTCGTTTCTTTGAAACTCAGACATACCCCAATAACTCAAGTGAATGCTTAATCTTCAGGGTCCTGGAGCCTCTTCTTCCCCTACAGGATGACTACTGCAGACTGAAAACTTTGCTGTATGCCCTCTTTTTATATCAACCAGGTGTGGATAAGGTGATAGAATTACCACCAGGAGAAAAAAACGATAATCATCTGAGCTCCAGTGTATTCATAATATTTGAGCCTGTGTTTGAGCGATTATCATAATTCCAACCTATGAGACTCGAATTCATTCTTGAGGCAGTTAATCATCACCAATAGGCTGCCATCTGGCTGTAGGATACCTTTTGTCTCCCAACAGGTTAGCCCCAAGATCAATCTAGTTTCTTTCTTAAAGAAGTCGAAAACCAAAATAAAATTAGCTTTTTCCTATCTACAATGCCTGAATGTCACTCCACCTCAGCATTTGCTTTTCATGATGCACCTGTCAAAACTAGTGGAGAAATAAGTTGGTCAATTAATTTGTTATATGTTATGTCATAGATTGTTTATTTTAATCCTTTTAGAACACTTGCCCTCCAAAAGAGACTAAGAAAGATAGATAAGTGAAGAGGAACTGCTGCAGGATTAAAGTAAAAAGACTTAAAACCTAATAATTAAAGGACTCTGATTTTTTTTTCAATTTAGGAAAATTTAACAGTTTTCTACATAGCCTAAAGTGCCATAATTAGGAAAATGTCACAGCACAATAATTTTCTATTCAAATACAAGTACACTGGGAAGGTTAAGTAATACAAACTGAAATTTATTTATGTTTTTGTACAATTAATAATTTTTATTAATTTTATTTTTTTAAATGTGAATCAGCAACCCAGCCTTATCAATCTGTTCTCTCCTGACACTTTCAGCATGCTCACAACATACAGGGTGGTTTTGTAGTGCTGCACTTAAAATGTGATGAAAAAGAAACGTGACTCTCATGTATTTTCACTAACCTGTAAATGAACGAAATATTAATAATAAAATTTGTTGTTATATGTAATATTTTGTGTGGTTTTCTTTCTTCAGCGCAATTTGCCATCTAATTTTTAGATTGATAAAATTGTATGTTTATAATATATATGGTATATACCATAATATTTAGGTGTACATATGCACTATGAGATGGCTCAGAAAGCTAATTGACATATGCATTATGTCACATTATCATTATCCTTTTTGAGGTGAAAACATTCAAAAGTTACTCTCAAACAATTTTAAGCAATAAATACGTTCTTAATAACTGTAGTCACCAACTCATGCAATAGATTTCTTGAGCATCTTCCTCATGTTTAACTGAAATTTTGTACCCTTTGACCAATATCTCTCTAATGTCCCTCTCTCCCTCCCTTGCTTTTGGTAACTATCATTCTTCTGTCTCCTTGAATGCGACATTTTAGATTCCACATATCATGTGCTATTTGTTTTTCTGCGCCTGGTTTATTTCATACAGCACAATGTCCTCCAGGCTCATTGGTATCATTGCATATGATAGAATTTTTTTATTTTTAAGGCTCGAATGTGTTCTTTCTTTATCCATTCTCCCATTGTAGGACATTGAGAAGAATCTGTATCTTGGATTTTGTGAATAACACAGCAGTGAATGTAAGGCTGCAAGTATCTATTTGACATATTGACTTAACTGCCGTTGACTATATACCCAGAAGTGAAATAGTTCCATCATATGGTAGTTTTAAATTTTAGGTTTTCCATGATGGCTCTACTAACTTTCATTACTATAACACTGTAAAACTATTCCATTTTTCCACATCCTTTCCAACACTTTCTATCTCTTCTTCCTCGATAATAGCCATCCTAACTTGTGTGAAGCAATATCTCATTGTGCTTTTGATTCTAATTTCCTGATGATTAATGATGTTGAACATTATTTCATACACCTCTTAGACATATGAATATTTCTTTTAGGAAATTCTTTTCAGACCCTGGGCTCATTTTTTAATGGGATTATTTGTTTTCTCACTGTAGAGTTGCCTGGGTTCATCACATATATTTTGGATATTCAGCCCTAATCAGATAGATGGTTCCCAGACACCTTTCCCTGTTCCCTTGTCTCTTCACTGCATTGAGTGGTTCCTTTGCTTTTCCAAGGTAGGTTTGATTCAATCCTATTAAACTGTCTTCAGTTTTGCGGTCAGTGCAGGTATCTGATAATCTTTATGCCTGTATCTTTATACTTAGGGAATTTTTTTTTTGTATCGGGAATTGAACTCAGGACCTTGCACTTGCCAGGTACGCACTTGTGCCGCTGAGCTATAATCCTGGCCCCTACTTAGGAATTCTGTTGTTGGGGGAATTTACCCTTTCAGTATATTCATGAAAGTATGCCAAGTTTTTAAAAATAGGGTGATTAAGTTAATTATTTTTTCCTAGAGCATTATATATAACTCTTAAAAACTAAGAAATATTCATGTTTTATAGTTATATAGATGTATTTTAAAGAAGAAAGATAAATTACAGCATGAACATAGTATAATAACTTTTGGTTTTTTAAAGTATATTCACCTGTGCACAATTGTTTTCTGGAATATGCCTTTTTTTCTTAAAGTCAAAGGACTACTAAGTATTTTTTTAGAAATTATAGCCAGGTGTGGTGGCTCACGCCTGTAATCCCAGCACTCGGAAGGCTGAGACAGGAGGATCATTGCAAGTTCAAGACCATCCTGGGCTACAAAGTCAGCTCAAGGCCAGCCTGAACAGCATAGTGAGACCCTGTCTCAAAAAGACAAGGGCCAGGGCTTTAGCTCAGTGACCTAAGCGCCTGTCTGGCAAGCGTAAGTTTGTGAGTTGCATCCTCGGTGTTGGGGGGAAAAATTACAATATTTGTTATTTTATAATATTTGTTAATATTCAACTTTTCTTTCTATTATGACTAATATGTTTGATTTCATGTTTTGACCTTTTTAAAAAAATTTTTGCTGGTGTGCACAAAGTGATCAGCCTTCAATCAGTGGTTATCATTTAAGTTCCCTTATATATAAAATCTCTACTTAACAGTCAATGAAAAGGGAAAATACAAACCATACCCACAACACTGAGTTGGAGAGAGAAAGTATTTCCATGAAATGGGTGTCCCATTTTCTGGCTTTGAACCAGCTCATAAAAATCATTTGAAATAATCTCTTTACCTAGAGACAACCTACTCTTTCTGCTTTTCTTCAGGTGACAGAAGTTTCAGAGAAGTTTTAAAAAACATAAAATACAACTGAATCAAAAAAATCAGCTTAAAGTAGAATTTTTCAAACTAGCACAGAGAATTGTTCAGCAAAATGTTTTGCTATAAAAATATATGTGGAAAATATGTGAAACTCTGGAAAGCTGACTTTAAAAATAAATTATTACCATAAGCACACTTTAGATAGTGTACT
Source organism: Cuniculus paca (assembly GCA_004365215.1). Taxonomy (NCBI): domain Eukaryota; kingdom Metazoa; phylum Chordata; class Mammalia; order Rodentia; family Cuniculidae; genus Cuniculus; species Cuniculus paca. Next base: position 5,470 of record RJWT010010943.1, on the reverse strand, counting down.
GTATTAATGTAATTTATGAGTATCAAAGAAGAGCATATAGTATGCAATATTTTATTAATTAATTAAAATTCCAAGAACTGAGGTTATTTTTTTTGAAGAGAATAAAACCGAAAAAAATAAAACAAAAGAGTCAATCAAGATAAAACAATGAACATGATACAAGACTTCAAAACAAGATAAAAATAAACCAACAATGGCTACCATGTTACCTCTTGCTATCTTCAAAATAACTTCCCATACCATCAGGCACGATAAAATCAAACACAGTAGAAAAGAATAAAAACAATCCAAACAAAACAATGAAAAACAATACAGGACTTCAAAACAAGACAGTTGGAATACAACAGTGGCTACCATAATACATCTTATTATTTTCAAAATAGCTATTTATGTCATCAGACATAATAAAATCAAATAAAACACAATAGGATAATCAAAACAAAACAATGAACATGTTAGGAGACTTCAAAACGAGATAAAAGGAAACAATGATGGCTACCATAATGCCTCTTGTTATTTTCAAAATAACTGCCCATACCCTCAGTTGTAATAAAATCCAATAAAACAGAATAGAATAAAACTAATCAAAACAAAACAATGAAAGCAATACAAGGCTTCGAAACAAGATAATAGAAAATTAATAATTGCTACAACAACAGTGGCTATCATAATGCATCTTGTTATCTTCAAAGTAGCTTCCTATACCATAAGACATAATAAAATCAAACAAAACAAAACAATAAAATGAATAAAAAGAAAACAAGTAAAGCAGTACAGGGCTTCAAAACAAGATAATAGGAAATCAATAATTGCTACTATAATCCATTTTGTTAGTTTTGAAATAGCTGTCCATGCCATCAAATAAAATAAAATCAAACATAACAAAACAGTATAAAAGCAAGCTAAACAGAACCATGAGAACAATACAAGCTTTCAAAACACAATAATAAATGAACAATGGCCATTGCTTTTCCCCTGTAGACATCTCCTCCCCTTTCACCTTCACAACCCCTATTTTGCATTTTGGATCCCACTAATTTCTTTGGTTTTTTATTCTAGGGAGACAACTTGATGTTCGCGACATGACCCTGAACCATTTCACCCATGAGCATGCTCTCAGGTTATACACATTTACCTACAAGAGTCTTGAGGCTATCTTTCTTTATAGCTGAGTAGCTTTCCATTGTATAGAAATGCCATATCTTTCTTATCCATTGTGCAGTGGATGGGCAAGCTACCCCTACTTTTTTTTCTGGTTCCCTGTCACATAGAGCATTTTTTTCTCCCCTTTGACTTTTAGTCTATGAATTGTCTTTTGAGTGAAATATGCTTCTTGGATAAAGCATATTGATGGATCTTGACCCCTGATCCATTCTGTCTGTGTTTCTTTTTGGTAAATTGAGGCCATCTACTTTAATGGTTATGGCCAACATGCACCGACTCATCTCTGCCATGCTATTTTCCTGCCATTGGCTGTCTACTTTTCCTCTCCATTCAATTGTCTGCCCCACTCGGTAATCCTCCTATGCCACCATTCCTGGAGTCTTTATCTCTCTCTAAAATGTCCTTCAGTATTCTTTGTAGTGTGGGTTTGGCAGTCATGAATTCCTTCAGTTGTTCTTTGTCATGGAAATATCTTATTTCTCCATTAATTTTGAAAGATAATTTTTCAGGTACATCAATCTGGGTTGGAAGTTGGTTTCTTTCAGGACCTGAAATATTTCACTGTAAGCTCTTCTTGACTTGATGTTTTGTGTTGAGAAGTCTGTCATGATTCTGATGGGTTTTCCTTTATAAGTGATCTGCTTCTTTTCTCTAACAGCATTTAATATTCTGTTCTTGTGTTGAATTTCTAGAATCTTGATTATTGTACATCTGGGTGTAGATTCATTTTGGTTATGGCTAGCTGGAATTCTCTATACCTCAGTTATCTGAATATCATGTCCTTTTCCCACGTTTGGGAAGATTTCTGCTAGTACTTCTATAAATAGAATTTTAATGTCATTTGTGTTGATCCCTGCTTCTTCACTGATACTCTTAAATTATTTTGCTTCACATCATCTTACAGTCATTGAATTGTTATTTCCTGGTTCCTCATTATTTTTAAGAGGTCTTTCCTTTCCCAATCACGAGCTGCACACCTGTCTTCAAGGTCTAAAAGTCTGTGTTTAGTTTCTTTCCAGCAATTTTGCCAGATTTCAATGGAGTTTTTAATTTCCTGAATAGCTCTTTGAATCTGTTTCATGCATTTGAAATCTCTCTTATATTGTTCATTCATATTTTCCCTCATTTTCCTATGCTCCTCTATTTTTTTAATCTACATCTTCTTTAGAGATGCTTAGCAATTCTTTTATTATGTTTTTCATTTCTTCTTTTACCTGAGATATTATTTCTGTTCTAATTTCTTTTATAGCTGCGTGGAGTTTTCTCTTTACTTCAGTTACCATCACGGCAGAAACTTCAGGTGTGCGACTCCCGATCTCTTCCATGTTTTCATCTCCTGGACTTACTTTGCTTGGGTTGGAGTCCTGGGACTGCCTTTTGCTTCTTTGTCTTGACATTTTCCTTGGTACTTCCAAACAGGTGGGTAGTGGGGTCCCAGGAACTTCCCACATTGGCTACAATTTCTCTGGATCATGACTTTTTGGTTCTCCTGGCCAGCGCTGGCCATGGGTATTCAGTGGTGGCCACTGGGTGCTCTGGTGCAGGCCGCACTTCTGTTTCTCCTAGTCCTTGCTGGTTACCTGGGTTGGAAGCATCTTGAGGGCTGCTGGAGTGCATGCAGGAGCAGGGCCTGCCTCTGCCTTCCCACTGAGCTGGTTACTGGTGAGCAGTGTCTCCCAGTGTTAGCTGGAGTGCATGCAGGAGCAGGGCCTGCCTCTGCCTTCCCTCTGAGCTAGTTATCGGCGAGCAGTGTCTCCCAATGGTGAATGGAATCCCCAGAACTGAGTTTCAGGTCACATTCATTTTATGAAGTGCTGTCATAGAGATGTTGGTCAAGAGAAAATGAAGAGTTAGAAATTTGTCTATAGAGGGGTGTACAAATGATTAATCATAAGTGGTAAAAGTGAAGCATGGATTTCACTTGCTTCCTGATGCCTGAATAAAATGATTTTCAATGTAAATCCTTAGTAAAAAAATTTGTTTCTGAGAGGTGATGAAAAAACATCTTTTCTCCAATATGGAGACTGAAAAGATCCCATCAAAGAGAAAACTAGGAGTTTTTTTTTTGTTTTGTTTTGTTTTTTAAGAATACCAACTTAGTTTTATTGATGAGAGGCTTTTGTAGAATGATAGACAATTTTATTCATTCCTGTTCCATAATGGAGTTCATGTGTGATTCCCTTGAGAAGTGTCATTGGAGTAAAGGACAGACTATCTTCGCAAAGGTTACACACAGCTATTGTAGGGGACTGTCACATATAGTGTTCAACTGGGAGGAGAAAATCAACAGGACAATGTGAATAAGATAGAAAGGAAAAGGTTTTTAGAAGTTATCAAGGACACAGAGGAAAAAAAAAACCCTCAAGGACATAGAGAAAGGACACAGAGGAAAAAGGACACAGAGGAAAAAAAAAACCCTCAAGGACATAGAGAAGTCTAAAGAAAGAAAAAAAAAACCTCAAAGACTTGTAGAAAGGTTTCTGTATTGAAAGAAAATCTTTATGCTGACCCTTGAAAACCTACAACAACGTTGACACTGTTGTTTAGGTTAGTAGTTCAGTAATATTACTGCAGTATATCAGCATGCCCTCTTTTCCTACACTGTGCTTGATGGTTGAGCTGAAAGACATCTCACAAAAGTGCAGACTCTCGCAATCTCAATTCATGATCTCCAGTATCAACTGAATAGTAACCACTGTTTAGTCCAAATGTGCTTCCTCCACCCTGGTCAAACCTGCAGAGAGGACTCTTCCCTCACTGGGTGACCTTGACTCAGAACAAATTGATGCTCTCACCTATGACTTCTCTTAGTTTTTCTCTCTTGTTCATAGCCTACTCTGTAGATGCAAACCCTTCACCTCTTAACAAAACTCAAAAAAGGAAACACCCTCTTTTAGTTCAGGGTAAACCTTCCCCTTGTTCCTTTTTATTCATTACTTTTCTACAATTTCTAAGTTTGGTGAGACGATTCTTTGGGCTCTTTAAGCATATTTAAGACAGTTGATTTAAAGACTTTGTCTACAAAGGGCACTACCTGAGCTTCCTTGGGGGCAGTTTTTATTATTTCTGATGATTCTTGTGAAAGGATCATACTTTATTTTGAGTAGCTCATTATTTTTTTGTTAAAGCAGAATGCTTTGAATATGACAATGAGAAAACTCTGGAAACCACAATTTTCACTTCTCTTTAGTGATTACTGCTATTCTTTGTGGGGTATTCTTTGCTTTTTTGTTTAGTGACTTGAACTTTCGGATAAGTCTAACTTGTTTATTGAGTGTGATCATTGAAGTTTACATACCATTTGCTTGGTGTTGAACCAGTGTTATCTGGGGGATTTCTATGATCTCCTAGAGCAAATAAAAAAGAAAAAAACAAAAAAATTTGAAAGATGTATTGTGTCATGGTAACTAAAAATAAACTGTAGTTCTTATCACATTATTACTAAGGAAAAAAATTCCTCATAAATTTTAAACATAACCAGAATAATTGCAGCAAACTTGGTTTAAGAATCCATGTTAAAAAAATTAATGCACTACTGCAATAAAAATGTCCCCAACTAAAAGATAGCATTTGGTTATCATAACTTTTGATCAGGTCTTAGAATTCAGCAATAGTTGATTGCAACAATCTTTTTTTATTATTTTAAAGAGAATAAAACAAAACAAAATAGAACAAAGCAGATCAGAACAGAACAATACAAGCAACACAGGACTTCAAAACAAGAAAACAGGAAATCAGCAGTGACTACCACAGTGCCTCTTGTTTTCTTCAAAATAGTTGTCCATACCTTCACACATATCAAAATCAAATAATAGAAAACAGACTAAAACCAATCAAAACAAAGAATAAAAGCATTATTGGACTTCAAAATAAGATATGAAGTCAGCAATGGCTACTGTAATGTCTCATTTTCTTCAAAGTAGTTGTTCATACCATCACACATAATAAAATCACTGCTTGTGAACACTTTAGGCGAAGTTCTAGGCATGTATAAGCCTATACATATACATCTATCCTTTCTGTATTATAGACAAAAACAAAACAAAACAAAATACAAGAAAAACTAGAAACAAAAGAGACAAATAAATAACAATAGCAGAGAGCCAAAACAATAACAAAATAGGCTTTCAAAGCAAGGTGGTAGGAACATAACAAAAGTTATTCTTTTGCATAGTTATCTTCAAACAGTTACTCAGAATACCAGATATACACATGCAAAGATGATTTAATCCTATGAATGTTAACTGTTTTGTTCCAAGAAAATAGAATTAGTAGTACAATCATCTTAGCTATCTTAAGTGTATAT